>JAATWR010000174.1:0-50000 GCA_018703725.1 Brassica juncea
CAAATTTATCGGATTACAAATAGTGTATACAGATAATTCAAAGAGAAAAGTAGTGAAATTGCAACAAGGTCGTTAACTGAATGCTCTCTCTCTGGAGCCCCCGTAAGTGCGATTAGGGTTTGTTCCTGTCCACGCCGCCGTTCTGGCCTCACGTCGGTCGACGAGAAAACTTCCGCTCTCCCTCTCTCTTTCTTCTGTCATTCATGGCTTCTCTTCCCTCAGGCAGTCCGCCGCCTCTTTCTCCAGATCCGCCTGACCCGTCTCCTCCATCGCCACCAAGGCTTCCGTCATCCTCTCCGCCGTCAAACTCGGCCTCTCCTCTTCAAGCCTCCGGCTCGATTCCGGTTCGGTCGCCTCGAGATCTCACAGCAGAGCTACTGCAAAAATCCTCAATCCCTGCTGGGATCCCTTCCGCCGTTACGCCTACGTTCGCGGAACGGTTCAAGGCTTCACTCAGAAATCTCCGAAAGATCTCCTCGCCTACCTTTCTGGAAGATGGCACACCGGTGGTTCAAGCACCAGAGTCAGTGTTTCTTAGTACCGCCGAGCTGTGGAAAGATCACATTGTGGCACATTTCCACGGATCGATTCCGCCTGCAAAAAAGATTTTAGACGACTTAAACCCAGTTTGGGGAAAATTCGGCAAAATCACTGTCCGAGTAACTTCGGAAACCTCCTGCCTCATCTTTATTCCTTCCGTCCAAACTCGCGAGTGGGTGCTTCAAGTGGGATACTGGCAAGCTGGACACTGCGCTTTTTCTGTGTATCTGTGGTCTCCGGATGGTAACCTTGCCCCTCAAGATCTCGAGACTGCTCTGACTTGGGTTATTCTTCGCAATGTTCCTCCTCAGCTTTACTCCTTTGATGGTATCAGTGTGATTGCTAGTGGTATCGGCGAACCACTCCACACTGAGAAATCTAGACTTGACCCTTACAACTTTGGAAATACCAAGATTAAAGTCGAGATTGATCTCCACGGTACTTTACCAGCTGAAGTAGAGGTTAGAGATGCTGCAGGTTTCTCGGTCAGAGTTCAAGCTGAATACCCTAGTCTTCCTCCCAAATGTTGTAACTGTGGTCGCTTTGGTCACTACCTCAACCGCTGTCTAATGCCTCCTCAGAAGCGAATTCACGCGACTGGTTCCGCTCACACAACTATCTCGTCCAAAGTGGCTTTGGTAAATTCGAAGATACCTTTATCGGAGTCTGAGGATAATCCCAAAGCTCAATCCCCCACCTCTAATTCCATCGACCCTGGTCGTAGCAAAACTACTCCGCATAGGAAGAAGTCACACTCAAGGTCTAGAGGGAGGAAAGAACCTCAAAACAAAGGAACTCTAATCTCTAAAAAGTCTCAAAATCATGTTTCAGAGCAGCTGTGGGTTCCAGTTGGGAATGAACAACACTCTCCATCAGTTCCTGTTGAGGTCCAAACAGAGCAGGAAAGTTCGAAACTGGTTGCAGTTGATGTTAAGTCTAACGCTTCTTCAGAGTTGGAGCAGAATGATAGGATCCCAGTGGTTCCTTCCCCATTAGCTGCAGTCTCTAACAATGGGGATCCATCAGAACCTGAGCCTGATCTCTTGGGCAATCCCTGGCAGGTTATGCAGTCGAAAAAGAAAAAGAGAGCTCAGCTTCAGGAAGCTTTGTGGCGTTCTCCCTCAGCTTCCACTTCTAAAGCTCTTAGATTCCGAGCCCAAGCTCAAGCTGCTGTAGCTTTGGGCAGAAGACTCTAACTCTGAAAGCTCGGCTTCCCCCCCCCCCTTTTTGTTGTAGATATGAAGATATTTAGTTGGAATATCAGAGGATTAAATAGTAGTGACCGTCAACGGACAGTTAGAAGTTGGATTTTGTCTCAGCAGCCTGTTATTGGAGCTTTTTTGGAAACTCATGTTAGAGAGGAGAATGCCAGTAATATTGTTCACTCGGTGGTTCCCGGTTGGAGGTGTGAGGATAATTATCAGGAAGCGGATGGAGGGCGTATTTGGGTAGTTTGGGATCCCAATATCTCGGTTTTGATATTCAAGAAATCGGCTCAATCTATCACTTGTGGGGCTTTTGATCGTGTAACAGGTCTAGCCTTCACAGTGATATTTGTTTACGCGTTCAACACGGCAGTTCAAAGACAAGAGCTCTGGTCTGAGTTGAATGAGATATGCAATCTTCGGGTGGTCCAAAACCAGCCTACATTGGTGATGGGGGATTTTAATCAGATTCTTACAGCCGACGAGCACTACTCCGTTAGTCCTTTCACTCTTCCGGTGAGTGGTATGGAAGAATTTCAAGATTGTTTGTCTAGCTCTGAGTTGGAGGACATTGAATCGAGAGGTACTATCTTTACTTGGGGAAATGGTCAACTTGATGAGCCAATTCTCCGGAAGTTGGACAGGGCCTTGGGAAATCAGTGTTGGAGAGATAATTTCCCAGACGTCTTTGCTTTCTTTGATGCTCCAGGAGATTCGGACCACTCTCCTTGTGTTGTAAATTTAAACACTATTCTGAGGACCAGGAAGTGCAGTTTCAAATATTTCTCCTTCCTTGCCACGCATCCCAAGTTCTTGGAAACCATTAAATCAGCTTGGGAGGAGGAAATTCCTGTCGGATCAAAGCTCTTCTCGCTAGGTCAAAAGCTTAATCATGCCAAGAAGGCTTGTAGAAGGCTGAATAAAGAGGGCTTCAGAAATATTCAACAACGAGCAAGAGATGCTCTTTCCAAACTCCAGGAGGTTCAAATTCGGCTGCTTACGCAGCCCACAGATACTCTTTTTCGCGAAGAATTTGTTGCTCGAAAGGAATGGAGGTTTTTCGAAAAAGCAGAAGGAATCTTCTTTAAAAGGAAATCGAGAGTCAGATGGTTGTCCCTAGGTGATGCTAATACAACTTTCTATCACAACTCTTGCATCGCTCATCAAGCAAGGAATGCAATCCAGTATCTCATTGATGATAATAACCAAAGAGTCGATCAAAAAGAAGCGGTTAAGAGCTTGGCAGCGGAGTATTTCCAGAATCTTCTAGGCCAAGAGAATGCAGAAGTTCAGCCCTTCTCAGTAGAAGAACTCAAGTCTATCATCCCTTATCGGTTTCCTCAGGAATGGACTGATGACTTCATAGCTCCTCCCTCGGCAGAAGAAATCACTGCAGTTATTTTTGGTATGCCGAAGAGTAAGGCTCCAGGTCCCGATGGATTTCCTGCGGAGTTCTTCTGGGAGGCTTGGTCAGTTGTTGGTTCGGACACTATAGCAGCGGTTCAAGAGTTCTTCTCCGGCAATAGGATGCTCCGAAGGTCTAATGCTACTACCATAGCATTACTAGCTAAAGTCACTGGCGCAGACATGATGACTCAGTTTCGGCCGATATCTCTCTGCTCAAGCATCTATAAAGTCATAGTCAGAATTATAAAGAACAGCCTAAGGCGGGTTATTCCTGAGACAGTTCAGCTAAATCAAGCAGGGTTTGTGCAGGGAAGGCTTTTATGTGAAAATGTGCTCCTTGCGACGGAGTTAGTGGCAGACTTTGACGAGCAAGGCGACACAACTCGTGGCTGTTTGAAGGTTGATCTGTCGAAAGCATACGACAATGTCCACTGGGGTTTTCTTGATAATTTGCTTCAGGCTATGGAACTTCCTCCCCAATTCAGAGAATGGATCAGGGAATGTGTCACAACGACTTCCTTCAGCATTTCCCTTAATGGTGAATTAGCTGGTTATTTTGGAGGCAGGAGAGGTTTAAGGCAAAGCGACCCCATCTCATCTCTCTTGTTTGTGCTCATTATGGATGTTCTATCCAGGATGTTGGACAAAGGTGCAATTGATAACATGTTCCGTCTTCATCCTCGGTGCCACGCTCCCTTGGTGACTCATCTCAGTTTTGCTGATGATGTTCTTGTCTTCTTTGACGGTTCTGAGGAATCATTGAGAGGAATACTGGGTATTATGGAAGATTTCAAGAACATTTCGGGTCTTTATATGAATCGTCAAAAAACAGAATTGCTTATTGATGGAGGAAGTAATATTCGGTGCAGAGAGTTAGCTGAAAGAGTTGGTATCACTCAAGGTTCTCTTCCGGTGAAATACCTTGGCGTACCTCTATCTTCTAGGAAGATGAAGAGAACAGACTTCCAACCGCTCCTCGACAAAGTTTCTACTCGATTCAGATCTTGGACTATCAGACACTTATCTTTCGCGGGTCGGTTAGTCCTAGTCAAGACAGTCATTTTCGCCATCATTACGTTCTGGGCTTCAATCTTCATTCTTCCTCAGGACTGTGTTGAGGCCCTAGAACGTATGTGCAACGGCTTCTTGTGGAAGGGGGACCCAAGCTCGGCAAGAGGAGCAAAAATCTCATGGGTCTCTGTTTGCACTCCAACGATTTGCGGAGGTCTTGGCTTGAAGAGAATTGCTCACTGGAATAAAGTTCTTGCTCTGAAACTGGTATGGCTTATATTTTCTGAAAATTTCTCACTGTGGTCGTCTTGGATTCGAGTGAACATGATAGGTTCTAATGATTTTTGGACTCTCGACGTGCGACGACATGACAGTTGGATTTGGAAGTCAATCTGTAGTCTGCGTGAAGTTGCTAGGCAATTTCTGGTTTGCGAAATTGGCTCAGGCATTACAGCAAGTTTCTGGCAAGATTCTTGGACTTCCTTAGGTCCCCTGATTTAAATTACAGGGCCAGAAGGTCCCCAAGTGTCCGGTCTTCCCATTCAGGCAACAGTAGCGGACGGCATCGTTAATGATAATTGGTGGTTATCTGGGATGAGAACTCGTCATCCTCTTATTCAGCTGTTGAAGCAGTGCCTCCCTTCACCAGATCCTATTTTAAGCTCTGATTCAGATGATAAGTTCGCCTGGAAAGTGGGAGATCAAGCTCCGGTATACAAATTCCCGACTGCAGCAACGTGGGCTTACTTATATCCTCCGGGTCAGGAAGTCTCTTGGCATAAGCAGGTCTGGTTTGCTGGCCACATACCCAAACATGCTTTCTTCACGTGGGTTAACGTAAGGAATAGGCTGGCGACCAGAGATAGGATGAGACAGTGGGGGCTTGATGTTCCAGTAGACTGTGTTCTTTGCTCAGCTTTTAATGAATCTCGGCAGCATCTTTATTTTGACTGCTCTTTCAGCTCTGCAGTCTGGTCCTATTTTATGGTCCAAAACAACCTGCACCCTCCTCGGTCCTTTGATGATATATTGAACTGGTTGACTAGACCCTCCTCGAACAGCCACCTTGTCCTCATCATCAGGTTCATATATCAAGCTTCTAAGTACTCAATTTGGAAGGAGCGCAACTCCAGAATTCACTCATCCATATCTCGTCCTCCGGAAGCTTTAATTGCGGAGATTAAAGATTTGATTCGTCTTCGTTTGGATCCTTTGTCCAGATCTCTTTCAGCAAATGCTGCATCCTCCTCCTCCTCCGCCGTTCCGATGACTCTTATGGCAACTTGGCTTTCTTTTTTCTAACTAGGTAAGTTTCTTCAGCTTATTTTAGGTTTCGGGCATACTTGTGTTGTAAGTCCCTTTTTGTAACCCCTCTGGGTTTGTAATCGGTTTATTTAAATGGTAATGGAAATTTTAAGTAAAAAAAAAAAAAAGAAAAAAAGAAAAGTAGTGAAATTGCAATAGTTCTTGCTAGACATAGAACTTGAGGGACATTCACTCCATCTCCTCTAGATCAGTGCTAAGAGTAATTTCACTAGTCTCAACAACGTTTAGCTGATAACCAATCATGAGCTTACTCGAGTACAGCTCGAAACAAACTGCAATTTCCATGAACTTTACAAGCACAATACATAGTTCTTCTAAACACTCAAATTCTCGGTAAGCAAGATATAAAAACATAAAACAAAAATCAAAACAATATAGCAATTAATCTTCTCCTCTCTTTTTCCCGTGCCGTTTACGTCTTGTCGTCGTCCTCTTTACTTGCAACAATTTCACCATGGGAAACTCAGAGTCGCCGTTGTCTATAGTACTTCTCCTCTTTCTCTCTTTTTCTTTCTCCTTTATGCAAGTGTAAAAATAAAACAATAAAAAAATAAAAATTATCCCAAAATTGTCCATATTATTAAATCCAGATTAATTTTGGTTTTGGATCCACCACCACACACCGTTTTCTAAATTCAAATTTAAAAAATACCAAAAAAGCATGTAACTAGATGGCTAAAGCTTGGTTACACTTTTAAGGGCAAATTAAGTCATTTCACATCAAAAACTACCTCAGCAGAAGAAAGTAACTCTCAGTGATATCAAAAGTCATAAAGTGACCACCGGTGAAAAAAACTCTTCATTTTTTCTCCAGTATCTATCTATATATATAATCATATTTTCTTCCTTCCTGTGAGGACACGTCACTAAGTCGAATCGTCTCAGATCGATACATGTCCGTTCTCACCGATCCGCACCGTATCATTAACTCACGAGACATGTATTTTTTGGGCTTGATCTGTTTATGGACTCTATAAGCTGTATGTGCTTATTAGTCGATGGGTATATGGCCCAATAGCCCAAATAGATACAACCCTAATTGTTGTTCGTCTCTCTTCTATGTTCGGTCGCGACTTCTGATCTTCGCTTGCTTCTCTTAAACGCTTCCAAGTTGTTTCTTCATCGTGTTTAAATCGTAATTAATTCTAGCATCCACGATCCAGCTTTCAATCCGATCTCTCCCCGGCGAGGCGGTCTAACTAAGAGTATAAATAGGTAAGCATTCCTCCTCTTGAAACCATCTTCTCTAGAACCAAGAAAAGTTACAGAGAGATTTAGGCAAAAATTTAATTGATATTCTCTCTGATTAAATATTTTTGTTTTGTGCTATAAATATGTATTCACAGAAAATCGTGATTTTTTGGAGTATATCCAGCAGAGACAGACGCAAAACTTGCGAACAAGGTCTTGATTGCCAAAAAGAAGAGCATAGAGGAAGGAACTGAAGGCTTTCATAGAGATCTCTTGCACAGCTTATCCAACCATTTAGTTTCTGTGAGGAAAGCTTATTGTTTACTGATCGAAGATTGAAGAACACATTGCTTCCTCTATGCCTTTTCCTGCTGCAAAGGTTTTTGTTTGTGGTATCTACATTTTAACTTACCAAATCACGTCCTTTTTTTCTTTTAGCATGCCCAGAAGAAGCACAAGTATTATGGTGTGAAACCGAAGAGACCATAAAAAGAAAGGATAAGGAAGATAAAAGAAGACATGGAGAAATCAAAGAAATCGCTTTTGGTAATAAGTAAAAACGCTTCCTTTGTTTGTTTCAGAAGCTAAAGGTTCAGACTGTTGCAGCTTTTTTCTACCATTAAATATTCACTGCTTATCGTTACATTTTATGTAGTCTACTGTGCATGGAGTTATGTCAGATGATGTTGCTTGGTTTTTGAATCGTGCTCACCACTAAGTTTTTGGTTAGCATGGCTTATCTCAGCCAAGAATATTGGAAAAGGTAATGCATTTCATTTCTTCATTGAAATGAATGTCTGTCTACCTTTATTAGTTATTGTATACTCACAACAAAAAAAAAAACGTATATTGAATTTGCAAGATTTGTTAGGCGATGCTGGTCCATCACGAAAAGTAT
The DNA here is from genome assembly GCA_018703725.1 of Brassica juncea. Lineage (NCBI taxonomy): Eukaryota > Viridiplantae > Streptophyta > Magnoliopsida > Brassicales > Brassicaceae > Brassica > Brassica juncea. Next base: position 7,579 of record JAATWR010000174.1, read on the forward strand.
GGAGAATGAGATAGTAGTGGAAGCTTTTGTGAACTTTAGAACCCATACAAGGTAATGATTGTGGTTCATCATTTGTATCAGTGCATCAAGTTCCTCCATCTCTGATCACCCTAGCTGTTTCCATTGGGTAAGTCTTGCTATATGTTTGTCTTTTGTCTTTTTTCATTTATAGAAAAAGCACACGAGTGTAAGACCTGCTGGTGTAGGATTTAACGAGCTGAGTCTAGAAAATTGTTCATGTTTTATACTCCTTTTTGCAGGTGGTAAGTCAAGATGGAACTGATATAGATGATTTGCCCAGTGTTGGGACCAAGTGGTCTGTAAAAGAAAGACTAGGGAACCAGTTGGATGTGTCTGCATACGGAAGTGATGCGGTCAGTAAAAGGTGTTTCTTTTTTCCTTCCTTCGTGTGTATTGAATCTAAGGAGCTTCTTAACTTGTGGTATCTCCATTGTTATTGATGAAAGTTAGGCCTTTTGTTTGGATTCATGGGGTTTATGCTTTGTGTTTTTGGATTTTAGGCAATCACTGAGATACAGTGTTTTTCTCTTCTTTGTTTTGTGCAGGCAAAGAGGTGAAGCAAGTTTCGGTGGAAATGGTATTAATATATGAATTACTAGATACACACTTGCATCTTTGCTGATTTTCTGACCACCACTCTTATGTTTCGAAGATTTTGCGGATCAGTCAAAATGATCTACGTTTCAAGCTGTCGCAGAAAAAATACACAGAGACGAGCTCAGAAAATCAGTCGAAAAAATATACTCATCCCTCTGTTTCAAATTGCAGGTTTTTTCGGCTAAAAACACTAATATTAAAAAAGTGGATCTTTGTTAAAAAAATAATTTAATATATAATTCTAACCAATTATAAAACATAATTTAATTGGTCACACAGTATTCAATAAACACAGAAGTTGCATTGAAATGTTAAAACTACTTATATTGTGAAGCAGTTTTGTTTTGCTAAACTACTTACAATAAGAAACAGAGGGAGTAGTATTCTTTCTAGACTACGATTCTTCTTTAATCTTCTTCTTTGAATATTTGTATATTTATATGTTAATAATTGATATCACTCAAATTACCTTCAGTAGTGACTTTAGTCTCTCAGATAAGAGGTTCATTGTAGTACTTAGGGATCGAATCCAAAATGAGCTAGGACACACAAAAGATCTAATAGTTATATCATTAACCTAGGCTAATAGGTTTAATAAAGCAGTAAATAAATATAGCAAAGCAGGTGAGCAAGGTAGTTGCTCGGTAAATTGAGAGTTGTTTGATGGAAGGATGGTTTGTTAGATTTAGGGTTTATATTCAGGAAACCAGGATTATAATGATATAGGTTACTAGAGCATGATATTGTAGAACTATACTATTAGAATAACCGATCATCTCTCGATTTCTAGGTTATCTATTACTAGATCCAAGACCTTCAACTCTCGATGTCGAATCTTAGAAAGCGTCGATCGATTCTCAGCGTCGATCGATTTCTCTAGAGCATAATCGATCGATATGCCTTTCATCGCGTCGATCGATATCTCTATAGGAGAATCGATCGACACACTTCTAGTAAGCGTTTAGCGCGGTTGATTATATGTTCACTAGGGTTTTTAGATCAACTCTCGTTTGTTTCTATCAATCCTAGCTCATAGAAGACATCAGTCCTAGCGTTGGACTATTAATTTAATACAAGAAATTTGTATATTTCCAATAGGTGTGGACACAATAATAGAATGATTTGTGTCCTAAAGAGTAAAGACTCTCTCTCTCTCTCTCTCTCTCTCTCTCTCTCTCTCTCTCTCTCTCTCTCTCTCTCTCTCTCTCTCTCTCTCTCTCTCTCTCTCTCTCTCTCTCTCTCTCTCTCTCTCTCTCTCTCTCTCTCTCTCTCTCTCTCTCTCATAGAAAACTTTTTCTAATTTGTATTATATGAACCAAATATGCTTTTTCATATGCTATACCATTCACTTAAACATCTATCCTATAGCAAACATGTTCTTTTATATTAGACATTGTGTTTATGCTACAAATAAATATTCTGGAAATTAATTTTTTTAAAATAGTCTATTCTACATCGACATTGTAAATAGAATAGTAGATTATTATTATTTTATGTGGTAAATAGATACAGTTTCCAAGACATAGATATATTATTAATTATTTTCCTACACTATGGTTATATCAAAAATTCTCCCTTTATGTTTTATTAAAATAGGTTTAGATTTTAGATCATACCTTAGTCTCTCTCTCTCTCTCTCTCTAATAGAAAACTTTTTCTAATTTGTATTATATGAACCAAATATGCTTTTTCATATGCTATACCATTCACTTAAACATCTATCCTATAGCAAACATGTTCTTTTATATTAGACATTGTGTTTATGCTACAAATAAATATTCTGGAAATTAATTTTTTTAAAATAGTCTATTCTACATCGACATTGTAAATAGAATAGTAGATTATTATTATTTTATGTGGTAAATAGATACAGTTTCCAAGACATAGATATATTATTAATTATTTTCCTACACTATGGTTATATCAAAAATTCTCCCTTTATGTTTTATTAAAATAGGTTTAGATTTTAGATCATACCTTAGTCTCTCTCTCTCTCTCTCTCTAATAGAAAACTTTTTCTAATTTGTATTATATGAACCAAATATGCTTTTTCATATGCTATACCATTCACTTAAACATCTATCCTATAGCAAACATGTTCTTTTATATTAGACATTGTGTTTATGCTACAAATAAATATTCTGGAAATTAATTTTTTTTAAATAGTCTATTCTACATCGACATTGTAAATAGAATAGTAGATTATTATTATTTTATGTGGTAAATAGATACAGTTTCCAAGACATAGATATATTATTAATTATTTTCCTACACTATGGTTATATCAAAAATTCTCCCTTTATGTTTTATTAAAATAGGTTTAGATTTTAGATCATACCTTAGTCTCTCTCTCTCTCTCTCTCTAATAGAAAACTTTTTCTAATTTGTATTATATGAACCAAATATGCTTTTTCATATGCTATACCATTCACTTAAACATCTATCCTATAGCAAACATGTTCTTTTATATTAGACATTGTGTTTATGCTACAAATAAATATTCTGGAAATTAATTTTTTTTAAATAGTCTATTCTACATCGACATTGTAAATAGAATAGTAGATTATTATTATTTTATGTGGTAAATAGATACAGTTTCCAAGACATAGATATATTATTAATTATTTTCCTACACTATGGTTATATCAAAAATTCTCCCTTTATGTTTTATTAAAATAGGTTTAGATTTTAGATCATACCTTAGTCTCTCTCTCTCTCTCTCTCTAATAGAAAACTTTTTCTAATTTGTATTATATGAACCAAATATGCTTTTTCATATGCTATACCATTCACTTAAACATCTATCCTATAGCAAACATGTTCTTTTATATTAGACATTGTGTTTATGCTACAAATAAATATTCTGGAAATTAATTTTTTTTAAATAGTCTATTCTACATCGACATTGTAAATAGAATAGTAGATTATTATTATTTTATGTGGTAAATAGATACAGTTTCCAAGACATAGATATATTATTAATTATTTTCCTACACTATGGTTATATCAAAAATTCTCCCTTTATGTTTTATTAAAATAGGTTTAGATTTTAGATCATACCTTAGTCTCTCTCTCTCTCTCTCTCTAATAGAAAACTTTTTCTAATTTGTATTATATGAACCAAATATGCTTTTTCATATGCTATACCATTCACTTAAACATCTATCCTATAGCAAACATGTTCTTTTATATTAGACATTGTGTTTATGCTACAAATAAATATTCTGGAAATTAATTTTTTTTAAATAGTCTATTCTACATCGACATTGTAAATAGAATAGTAGATTATTATTATTTTATGTGGTAAATAGATACAGTTTCCAAGACATAGATATATTATTAATTATTTTCCTACACTATGGTTATATCAAAAATTCTCCCTTTATGTTTTATTAAAATAGGTTTAGATTTTAGATCATACCTTAGTCTCTCTCTCTCTCTCTCTCTAATAGAAAACTTTTTCTAATTTGTATTATATGAACCAAATATGCTTTTTCATATGCTATACCATTCACTTAAACATCTATCCTATAGCAAACATGTTCTTTTATATTAGACATTGTGTTTATGCTACAAATAAATATTCTGGAAATTAATTTTTTTTAAATAGTCTATTCTACATCGACATTGTAAATAGAATAGTAGATTATTATTATTTTATGTGGTAAATAGATACAGTTTCCAAGACATAGATATATTATTAATTATTTTCCTACACTATGGTTATATCAAAAATTCTCCCTTTATGTTTTATTAAAATAGGTTTAGATTTTAGATCATACCTTAGTCTCTCAAAAGGCTCCGAACCAGCTATTATTATTACCAAATAACATGGTGTAAAATATTATTTTAGCCGGAAATCAAATTTAGGGAAAGAAGAACAAATTTCTTGTATTAAATTAATAGTCCAACGCATTATTGATATAGTTTAATATATAATTGATATAATAGTTTTAATATCGTCTGTGTATTAAATTTTATTTTTCCAACGTGTTTAATGTATACTCCATCTATATAAAGCATTAACGTTTTATGTGTTTTTATTAGTTATTAGCGATTAATTATAAATTTTAAAAAGTGTTTTCATATGCTATACCATTCACTTAAACATCTATCCTATAGCAAACATGTTCTTTTATATTAGACATTGTGTTTATGCTACAAATAATATTAAATAATATTTATAATCAAATTTTAAATTTTCAATGTGCGCAACGCAAAAAGAATCTATTAATTAAAAATAAGAGTATAAATTATGTTTGAAAACTAAAATCTGGTGTTTTGGTTCAACATCATTGATAAAGTACAATATACACTATACATAACGATGATTATATCATTTACCAAGATTTATGGTTTAATCATTTACACTAAGTTTAATTAAATAATATGCATGTGTTGATTTTATTGGCTTTAAACCCGGTCTGATTTTTATTCCGATCTGGTTACCCAGACCACCAAACGATCCGGTGCCACAATCATACAAAATTCAGTGATCCGTAAAAAAATCACTAAGACCCGAGATCCGGTTACCGGTTGAACTGATGGGTGTTCCGATATGTAATGTAATTTGACTTAAATTACTACTTTAGAGTATTTTTATATGTAACAACTTGTTTCTCTCTCGCCATAGTGCATACAAAGCAATCTGGAAGGAATATCTGATACAAAATAATTTTTTCTTTTCCGCCTTACACTACAAGAAAACAGGAAAATTCCGAGGGCCATAATCCTCGGGATTTCGTCGGAATACACATATTCCGACGGACTTCCGAAAAAAAATTTCCTTGGAAATTTCTCGTCGGAAAAACAAAGTTCCTCGGAATTTCGTCAGAGGCTCCGAGAAAATACCGAGGGACAGATATTCCGACGCAATTCCGACCAACGCTCTTCATCAGAAAGTCGGAAGTTCCCGAGGGATGGTTTGTCGGCATATTCCGAGGAAACGTGTCCGTCGGAATATTCCGACGGCATCCTTTCCTCGGAATATTCCGACGGACAAATTCCCTCGGAAAATTCCGACTACGGCGTTTCCTCGCAATATTCCGAGGGACACATTCCCTCGGAAAGTTCCTACGGCATAAGTTCTTCGGAATATTCCGACGGACGCGTTTCCTCGGAATATTCCGACGGACGCGTTTCCTCGGAATATTCCGACGGACGCGTTTCCTCGGAATTTTCCAATTTTCTATTTTTTTTAAAAAATATATATAATTAATTATTTATTTTTTTATTTAAATATAATAATTATTTTAAATTATAAGATTAAATCTGAAATAGAAAACATATTATAATATTTAAAGTCTTATAAATAAAAAATTCAGAGTTTTAAAATGCAAAAAAAAAAACACAAACTAGAATTCGTTCGGAAAAAGCCGTCGCATCATGTCCAGCAACTCCTGGTTCTTCTTCTTCGTTTCCTCCACTTCAGCAAGAATGGTGGCATTCTGGGTAAGAATGGTGGCGTTCTGGGTCTCCAAAGCTACTATGCGACCATCCTTGTTCTGTAGCTCCTCCATAATTGCCGGATCGACAAAAGTCGGTTCTGAAGTAGAAGGAATTGACTTAGCGCGACGAGCCAACCCGAACATACGGCCTTTCTTCCTTGGAACAGCCTGAAAAAAAAACTGAAGCAGTGAAAAAGACTGATGAAATGAAAAAATAGTAAAAATTAAATTCTAAATTAAAATGAAGATCTTACTGACTCAACGAGTTCGTTGATTCGAGTTCGAGGCAGGTTGGTGGAAGCCGCAGTAGTGCCGTCCTCGTCAGACTGAAGCTGAGATAAGCGCTGGATCTCTTCATCCCTTTGGGTTTCGACCAAGTCGACCACCTCCTTCACAATGGAATCCGAAATCTCTCCGGTCTTCTTGTTGGTATACGCCTCCTTCATTAGCACGAGTTCATCAACCGGCTCACCATCATTTTGTTCCGCCTGAAAAAAATAACATTTGTTAGTAAAAAGCATTAAAAATTGAAATAAATACACCAAAAATAAATAAGAAAAAAAAATAACTTACTAGTCGATCCCCCAGAGTTGGCATATTACAAGCACCCAAGTTGTGCTTGAAGACGCCTTTCCCGCCACGTTCACTCTTGCGGTTGGTGGAATTGGTGTCCGAGATGTCTTGCGTCTCCACTTTCTCCCAATGGTCTTGCAACTCGAGCCACACCGTATCGTTAATCGACTTCGGTTTCTTTCCCTTGAGCCACTTTTTCTTCCACTCATAGACCTGCTTCCCATAATTGTCCATGACTTTATGGGTGAACTCATTACGGATAAAGTTCGTTTGGAGGTGATTCCAGTTGAATTCTTGCTGAAAAAAAAACTCAATTAGTAAAAAAGTTCTTCTCAATATTTAGGGTATACATTCCCTCGGAATTTCCTCATAATATATCGAGGAAATGCTTACATTTCCATCCAGTCGGTATATGGGAGCAGGGGCTCTAACATTCTCATCAACATGAAGTTCTGAACGATCACATATATCGACTAAATCTAGTCTTGACTTCAAATTATCTTTTGTTTTACCTTGGACGTTAAGGACAGTGTTCATAATGTTGTCGAAAAAGTTCTTCTCAATATGCATGACATCTAAATTATGCCGCAGCAGATGATCCTTCCAGTATGGCAGATCCCAAAATATACTCTTTTTATGCCAATTATGTAGATCTCAACAGCATCTACTGGATAATGAACATGTCCACCAATGTCTGGCGTCCTTTCTGCACCAAAATCTCTTAGTTGTATCAACAAATCTGCCCCACTAATTTCGGGAGGTGGACTATCAAACACCTTCTTATTCTTCGTAAACAAAGTCCTACTCCTACGATATGGATGATCAGGTGGTAGGAACCTCCTGTGACAGTCAAACCAACACGTTTTCCTTCTGTGTTTTAGTTGGAAAGCATCTGTGTTATCTTGACAATGTGGACATGATAGCCTTCCATGCGTTGTCCATCCAGATAACATACCATATGCTGAAAAATCACTTATTGTCCACATAAGTACTGCCCTCATTTGAAAGTTTTCTTTGCACGAAACATCGTACGTATCAGCACCTTCAGTCCATAGTTGTTGTAACTCATATATTAGTGGCTGAAGAAATACATCAAGTGATCTCTTAGGATGCTCTGACCCAGGAACGAGAATGGAGAGAAAAAAAAACTCTCGACGCAAGCACAAGTTTGGCGGTAAGTTTTATGGTGTAAGAATGACTGACCATAGAGAATACTGTCTTCCATGCTTGCCAAATGGGCTGAAACCATCTCTGCAACCTTGGTACAAAGGTTGTTTTCCTGCATCCAACATATCAAAAAATCTCCTAGCTTCTGCATTGGGTAATTCTTCCCCTCTAAAATGATCATTTACCATCTGCTCAGTACCTACACCATAATCTACATCCGTTCTAATTGGTTCTTCTAACCTAACCGCTGTCTGAGATTCGCTAGTACTACCATATTCATAATCAGTTTCCCCATGATGATACCAAATTTTGTAACTTCGTGTAAACCCGTTCAAATATAGATGAATCCAAACATCCCACTCTTTTATAACTTTTTTTATTTTTACAAGTAGAGCAAGGACATCTTAACATACCTGTTTTTGCTTCCGGTTGTCGCTGAACTAACCCCATGAATTCGGTTATACCTTTTTGATATTCTTCCGTAAGAAATCTCGTGTCAGGATCCAAATGAGGACGATCAATCCACGAACGATAATAATTTGAAGAAGATATATTTTTTTGAACCAGATTCGTGTGTAAATAGTAAGTGAGAGGATGAGAATATGGAGTGAATGAAAAGGATGAGGGGTGGTGGCTTTTATAGGGAAAATGTTGCCGACAATTCCCAGGAAATTCCGACGGAAATTTTATAATTCCTCGGAATTTCCTCGGAATTTTACTGATTTCTCAACGGCTCTATAATGGTTATAATATGCCTTCAAAAGGTCCTCGGAATTTCCTCGGAACTTTTACAGATTTCTCAACGGCTCTATAACGGTTATAATTTGCCCTCGGAATTTTCTCGGAAACATAATAGTCCTCGGTATTTCCTCGGAACGTAGATAATTTCCCAACGGCTCTATAACGGTTATAATTTTTCTTCGGTTTGTCGTCGGTATTTTCCGAGGAAATTAGTTTCCTCGGAATTGTGTCGAAAATTTCCGAGGAAATTCCGAGGAAACCTGAAAATTGCCTTTCCTCGGAATTTCCTCGGAATAACATCAGTATATTCCGAGGAATTTTCTTTCCGTCGGAATTTCCGTCGGAATATACGCTGTTTTCTTGTAGTGTTAGTATCCGAAATCAGAATCAGAATGTCATCCCACTTATTAGTGTAAGAACCAAGTAGAATTCATTTAACGAGATGCTCCCAAAGCTTAGAGGAGTAAGAGCATTCAAAAAAAGATGCTTCCTAGTTTCTTCAGCAGATTTTCATAGCACACATGTTGTGTCCACCCCTCTGTTCCATCTAGAGATTCTGTCCAGCGTAGAGAGTCTATTTAACATAGCCAACCAAGACATGAACGCATACTTGGGAGTGGAATGAGAGAACCAAATACTTGCATCTCATCTTCGCCTCTCTCAATATATTCCAAGTCTCAGAAGTTGAGAATTTTTGTTTGAAACCAGAACCACACCTCCACAGACTTACATCCTCCTTATTTAGACACAGCCTACGCTCCACATCATTTAAATCTGCTTCAATCTCATTTAACAGAGTCATGCGATGCCTTCTTCTTCTATTACTAAGAATTGCTTCCTCCACAGCCGCGTTCTTCTTTATGCCCATGTCAGTGACTCCTCTATCTCCCAACAGGTCAAATAGTACTCCTCTATCAGACCATTTATCAAACCAGAAAGAGGTGTGACGACCATTACCAATCTCTCTTCTATAAAAACTCTTAGCAAGCTCTCTAAGTTTCAGCATCTTTCTCCACATCCACGAACCAGATTGCATATTAGCTTTAACCTCCCAAAAGCTTTTCTTTCTCAATAAATTCATTTTTATCCATCTTCCCCATAGTGACTCTCCCGTGAGCACTCTCCAGATTAACTTCAACCCATATACCTTGTTAACTTCCTTTAGAGCTCTTATACCCAAACCTCCCTCAATTTTCACCTTACAAACATCCATCCAAGCTACTTTAGCACCAGTTGTTTTGAGATTAGGTCCTGTCCAGAGAAAAGCTGAGCATAATTGTTCCACTTCTTTCATACACTGACTAGGAAGTCTGAAAACAGCAGCCCAAAAATTCACTATGCTCATCAAAACAGCTTGGATCAACTGTAACCTTCCCGCATAAGATAGAAATCTACATGTCCAAGTGTTGATTCTGTTCCTGACTTTCTCAACTAACGGCTGGTAATCTTGCCTCCTCATCGATTTAGTCATAAGGGGAAGTCCCAAATATCTTACAGGCAAAGCTCCTTCTTCAAACGGGAAATTGGTCAGAATTCTCCTCTTCTCCACATCTGAAATACCCGCCATATATATCGTAGACTTCTCCAGACTAATCCTTAGCCCTGACCAGCTATTGAACTCTTCAAAAACTGATAAAGCTCCTTCTACTGACTCTTTAGAACCATCCACAAACACCATAAGGTCGTCAGCGAAGCATAAATGAGTAAGAGCCAAAGACTTGCATCTAGGATGATACTTGAATTTCTTCTCTTTCACTGCTATGTCAATGTTTCGAGAAAGCACATTCATACAGAGCACAAACAAGTAAGGTGAAAGGGAGCATCCTTGTCGCAAACCTCTTGCACTCTGGAAATAGCCTGCAAGATCCCCATTTACCTGAACAGAGAAGGAAGGACTCGTAATGCAAAGCTTTATCCAGTGAATAAATCTCTCCGGAAATCCTAGAGCCACCAAGCACCTCAGAACAAATGTCCACTGAACATAATCAAATGCCTTCGAGATGTCAACTTTCATCACACTCCTTGACGATACCGAATCCTTATGGTAGTCCTTCACGAGCTCAGAAGCCAGAAGTACATTCTCCATAAGCACTCTACCTTTAACAAACACATACTGGTTTTCTGAAATTATTCTCGGAAGTATCAGCTTCAGCCTGTTGGCTATAATCTTCGGCACCACCTTATATAAGACATTGCAGCACGCAATAGGTCGAAAATCCCTCATCTCCAAGGAGTCTATCTTCTTCGGAATCAACGCAAGAATAGTGGAGTTGACCCCTTTAGGCAAAAACCCAAATCTAAACACCGACTATATAGCCACCGTGAAGTCTTGTGCAACAATAGACCAGGTTGTTTTAAAAAACTCACATGGGTATCCATCTGGCCCCGGAGATTTGCTAGTTGGCATTGCAAAGAGAACTTTTCGAATCTCTTCCTCTGTTACCTCAGCTTCCAACATACTACAATCTCCAGGCAAACACTTGAAATCTAAAATTGCTTCCAATTCTTCCTGCGAAACTCCTTGATAATCCGAGGGGTTATGATCAAAAATTCTGAAAAGAATCTCTGTGCCTCCATTTTAATATCTTCTTGCGTTGTGGCTATAGTACCATTCTGTCGTCTAATCTCCCGAATAGTATTCTGATCCTGTCTGCATTTAATAGCATTATGAAAAGTCTTATTATTCTGATCCCCCACCTCCAGCTAGTGTAGCTTTGCTCTTTGACTCAAAAACTCCTCCTCTAATCCAGTTAAGTGAACCCACTTCTCATAAGCATCAGCTTCTTCCTGGATAGACTCATTACTAGGATTAAAAAGTGTTCTTTCCTGCTTTTCACAAAGCTTTCCATACGTCTCAGCTGCTCTCTTAGTAAGGTTTCCCAGTTTATTTCTTCCCATTTCTCTTATAATCGGCTTCAGATTCTTTAACTTCTTAGAAAACCTGTACAGAGCTGAAGTAGAATGAAATAACTTCTCTGTTGTGTCCCAATACCCTTTGACCATTGGCAGAAAATCAGGTAGATTCCCAATCGCACTAATATACTTAAATGGTCTTCTAATTTTTTCACTTGGAGGCCATAGTTGAATTGCGCACCTCATGTGATCAGAGCAACCACCTGGTTCAAAAACAGAGTAGGCATTTGGGAATCTGAGCAAAGCAACATCATTCATCAACACTCTATCCAACTTCTTGCAAATGACCCGTTCTTCTCTCTTATTACACCAAGTGAAAACAGGAACTTGAAATCCCATATCCGACAATTTACAATGAAGTACCATCTGCTGGAAATCTCTCATCCCTCCTGAAATTCTTCCAAAAGTAGAGAAACTCGAACTTTCCTCGCACTCCAATATTTCGTTAAAATCCCCCATGATTATCCAAGCCTTATTTTTAAAGCTTGGTGAATTTTGATGATGGCATAAATCACTCCATAAATCCTTCCTCTCCTCCACATGATTACTAGCATAAACAAAGGTGCAGTAGAACTCCTCCTCTCCTTGAATACCCACTGAACAAGTCATAATTTGATCTGACTTATAAACTGGAGACAATCAAATTGAATCTCTCCAAATCACCCAAATCCTACCTCCTTGGCTGCATTCGTAGTTTGCCATAGAAGACCAATCACTAAATACAGACTTCAAAATTTTCCCAGCTTTGTTTTCCTTCACCCTTGTTTCCAAAATGCAACCAAACTTCATATCTTTATTTCTCAACCACTCTTTCATCACGGAGTGTTTCACACGTTTGTTAAATCCACGCACATTCCAGAAGAAACTAGACATATTATTATTTACGACGCAAAGGCCTTGTGCTCTTCGGATTCGCATCCTGAGCTTTGACCTTCTGGTTTCTCCTTACCTCTCTTTGCATTGCAACCTTCTCCTTTTCTTTAACTTTTTGAGCTAAAATTTCATCTTCCAGCAAATCCCCTTCTAACTCTCTTGTCTTAGTACTGACTTCTGATATATTATCTTAATTCAACTCATGCTCTTCTATCAATATTTCCTCTTCCTCTGTATCTTCCTCAACGCACAACACTGAATACTTCGAAGCTGATATATGTACTTCTGTTTCCCTTTTTGCGGAGTATTGGTCTGTGATCTACCAGCACGAGCTGGGGAGACACTTGACCAGATATTAACATCAGCTGCCCCCTTTACTTCAGCAACCTCCTGCTCCTTAACTTCATTATTCTTTATTCCCTCCTCATCTCCAGAACCATTCCCTACAATACTCACCTCCTGAACTCTTGTCTCGTCAATCCCAACAGGACTAGAGCTTGCACTATGAACTTCTTTTCCATCATTCCCAGCTTTTGGCGAACGAGCCACTTCTCCATTTTGTTTCTTTCGCTTCCCATTTTGCACACACACCTTATCAGTGTGACCCCACTTATCACAGATCTTACAACGCGCAGGCAACCAAGGATAGTGATAAGCAACTGTGAAATCCTTACCATCCTTAGAGAATTCTATCTCCTTAGGAAGCTCCTTGGAAACATCCACATTAACGAAGACCTTTGCAACTTCAAGATTAGTGCAAGCTATGGTTTCCTGGTGTAATCTCACAGGAACTCCCACTGTACTAGTGAAGAAACTGAGCCCCTCCCATGATTACATATGCAAAGGAACATTCCTAAGATGAACCCACATCGGAATCACAGTTTCTTCTTGCTTCTCTTCTTCAGTTTTTGGAGCCCATTTGGATATCACCATAGGAACCCCAGCTATGCTCCACATGCCTCTCTTCAGAATCTTTTCACGAGCTTTCAGATTTGAGACTCTGAACCTCATTGTAGTAGCGTTCACCTCATAGACTTCAATCTTTGTGCTTGTGTCCCCATAACTCCAGATCTTGTTTAGCACCATGTGCACTTTCGCAACATGAGGAGCAAGATCTAAGAATTTCCCAACCACAATATCATCCCAACCACAACATAGACATTTCTTCTTTTAAATGATTTACCGAAATTAAAAGCCCAACTAATTAGGTAGAAGCAAGTTTCTGTCCAACTAGACAAAACTCAGCTCTATAATAACTTATCCATAGAAAATTTAAACCCATTTCGTGTATGTTTACAGACCCATCTAATTTAATAATTTCACATTTACAATTAATAAACATAAACATACATTAGTTAAGAATGTAATACTTCCTCTGTTCCTAAATATAAGATGTTTAGGTAAAAATATACATATTAAGAAAATTACCTTTTGTCTAGAAAGTAGAGTTAAGACTATAAAGTAATAGTATTCAACCAATTATAAAATAGATTATTAAATATGATTGGTCGCAAAGTTTTTAATAAATTAAAATTTACCTAGAAAAATGAAAACATCTTATATATATATTGGAATATAAAAATATTTTAAAACATCCTACATATAGGAACAGAGGGAGTAGATTATATCAATAACCATTCTTAATTTAAATAATATTACAATTCATTTGAAGTTTTTACTAATTTTACAAGTCAATGTACAAATTAATATTACTGCAAATAATTTTATATTTAATTTCTTATTGTAGTTTCCAATAACAAAATAATTATTTTCACAATACTAACATTTTGTATAAATGAAAATTGAACGTAAACATAAAAAACAACGACTAACTAAAATCATTAACACACTTGATATACATTTTATTTATAAATCCATTTGTTATAATAATAAATATGTCAAAGGAAACAAATATGCGCTTTGAAAACACATATCAAAATCTAGTACCTCTATTACAACCTATAATTGCAACAAATATGAGTAAATATAATCTTTTATTTCTTTATTTAGCTTACTTTTGTTGTTGATAGTTTATTACAATTCTATATTTTTAGATTAAAAAATTAACTTCATAATTCACAAATTTAAATATTTATTAATTCTATTGTTGTTATTTATTTTATATATATAATTCCTAACTTTTACAATTAAATTATTAAGCTATTGACTCATGGTTTTCCCGCGATCGTCCAATAGCCCAGTGATCCAGGAAAAATCATGTTCAATGTCTGAAATAGGTTTAAAAACACTGGTTGATTCCTTAATCCATAATTAAAATATGATACACTTGTGTTTTTCTTATCTCCTAGGTGAATTGTCATTGTCAAAACATTAGCTAGCCAGTCGCTATCTCAGCCGCAATTACCTCTTACAGCTTTTGAAAATAAAAAGGATGGAAAAGTTTCGAGTGATATTAGTCTAGTTAATAAGTTGAATTCGCAAGTCCTAAGATATCTGTTACTGTTTCAACCCAATCATTGATCCATGACCATGACCAAGACCAAACTCCCTGATAATGTATCGCTTACGCCTAGAATAGTTTGTCTTTGTCATGATAAGTCTTGCACAGAACCAGTCCATAGGTCAAAGCCAAGGAAACAACTTTCAACCATTTTTATATTAAGTATTTTGGCCATAGATTTTCAAGATATTTCGATAGTTTCTTTTTTTTTTGTCAACTTTTCTTTCGATAGGTTAGTAGTTGAATCTCAAGATTCAAGAATAGAGGCATTTATTATATTTTCTTATAAGTCTCTTCCTTGAGATTTAAAATAAGAAACAAAGTTGAGTTTCTAAAATTCTCAGATTAGCCCATCGTTTTTGTCTTTACTAAAGGGCTATTGTAGTTTCTTATTTTTCTTTTGAATCATTTGTTGATTTGCTGGCCGACACGCGGGTGTGTTATGGATATATTGTGAGTAGTGTTGTAAGTAAAAAAGAGAAAAGAGGAATTGGTCTATTTTATTCAATGAATAATGGAACTTTTATATAGAATTACAATAATTTGGAGAAGAAGTAGAATTTGGAGAATAAGTTGACTTGACAATCAAGTAAATCTAATACTTTCTAAAACAGACATCACATAATATTCATAACACTTTCCCTTGATGTTCATTGTACTAAAATGCTTTTAAAACGCCGTAGATGCTGCCTCGTTAAAAACCTCACAAGGAAAATCCAATGGGAAAAACCACGTTAAAGGAAAAAGAGTGCAGTGCGTAATGACGTCTCCTCATATGTACATTCGTCAAGATCTGTGAGATGATGCAATCTGATCAGGTGAACTAACTTCTTGAAAGTAGCAGTGGTAAGCGCTTTGGTGAATAAGTTAGCAAAATTGTCGCTTGAACGAACTTGTAGGACACAAACATCGCCATTCTTCTGCAGTGTATGAGTCCTGATATGATTCATGTTGATTCTTGCTAAGACTCATGATCTCCAAGAAATTAGAATGGTGATAGACTTTCATCTTTGAAATTAACAACATTCCTTCTACATGTTTATCATTTGTGTGTTCTTTGTTGTCTCGTTAAAACCTTGTCATGGAAAAATCCAGTGGGATAAAAACCATGCTATGGAAAAAGAGTACAACCACATAGCTAGCACTGGAAACAATATCTTCATGATATGCGTTCCAATCAAATAAATCTCTTTAGAGAATTGAGTTTAACATAATAAACTCTATTTATTTCTATTATGATATCTAGGGTCTTTAGACTCCTTGTCTATAATTCTCTTTTGACATAGACAATATTTTCTTATTCTATTTGGACTTTAAGCCAAATCTCTTTTCATACAATCGTCTAACCAATCATCTTGTTCATACGAGTTATTCATTCGTAACTATAAAAGTTACTATTATGGCTTTCTTTTTCGTCATACAAAATTACAACTTTCAGTTATGAAAGAAATTAGTAACTTGCTCAAATAACACTCTTAATATGGTACTTCAGGACCAAACATAGATGAGCATCTTAGACAAAATCTTTTAAGGATCTTTATGATGAACATAGATGAGCATCTTAGATAAAATCGTTTAAGGATCTTTATGATGACATCTCATTTTTAGATCTTCAGTTTGGAATACATAAAGAAAATATGGTATTGTCAAGAGTTTTCTCCCAAAATACAATTTTCTATAACTCTTCAGGAGTTTTGATTATATTCAAATCAATGATTCTATTGATCTATAATCTCTTGATAAATACAAAAATGTATTGATTAACTTCAAATATTTCATATATCCCATAAAACATATTTCTATCAAATAGCTAGAGTTCCCGGAACATGTTTTGATACCATCAATCCTTCAGGGATTCTATCTTTTAGGGTTTATATCTCTCAAAGGATTATTCGTGTTGCCAGTTGTAGATCCGAAAATCTACATCAAGTATTTTTTTAGTGTTTGAGATGTTAAACTAGGGAAAAAATGGATGTGGGCAACGACTTCCTTAGTACACAACGATTTAAACAGATTCCGATTGACAACAATGGACTTTTATTGATTTGTGTAAGTTGAATACAATGAAGAAATGAGGTCGAGATTACAAACGAGATCGAAAAGAATATAGAATTAAAGCGAGCTAAAGGAGAACGATGTATTGCTGGTTCTCTCTCTAGGGTTTTTCTGCGTATCTTCCTTATGTGATTGTCTTCTCTTTTATATTGTCTTGAGTCCGAGATCTCATCTAACTTCTTCCTCAATCTCCGGAATCTGTTTCCTCTCCTTCGAGGCCGCTGAGACCAAATCTTTGCTGATTTCTTGGTGGGCCTTTAACCAGAATTACTTTTCTATCTGATCCGGGCTTTTGAGATCCTTGGTCGGCTTCTTCCATCAAAATCGTGTTGTTGACTTCGATGGGCTTCAGCCCATTTATTAAATGCCGGTTTTTGGGTCCAACATTTTCCCCCAATCTCTTTATTTGATCAAAAATAACAGAGATGTTATACTTCATTCTCGTCGACCTCGATCAATTAGGATATGAAACGTGACCTAGGACATTATTGCCCCTCTTGATATTTGCGATAGAGCCGTTTCGACCCATTGAGGGCCTTGTTTGTTTCTAGTTGCTTTTCTTTCTATCTCCTGCGATTTGATATCAAAGATCTATTTTCTTTCTCCGTGATTTCTTTCATGGCTTTGTTCTCTTTTCCCCTTTCGACGACCACCAGTGATCACCTCGAGAGACTGTATTCGGAATGCGGGGTGGATCGCTCTATTGCCCTTGAGCTAGCCTCCAATTTTGAGACTCCTGAGAACGTTTGAGAGGGTTATTGCGGGGCTTACGTGACGTTCTTTGAGACGTGCGGTCTTTCTTTCCCGATTCCGGAGCCGGTCCTCGAAATTCTGTCAACACTGGGGCTATCCTTCACTCAAATGAGCCCGAATTTGCTTCGTCATCTCTTGGCCATCTTGGTCAGGGCGAGAGAAGAGAATCTTTCTTTCGGTCTCGATGAGTTTCGTCATCTTTATGTGATGAAACACAATACTAAGAACCCGGGGATTTTCGTCATGTCTCCTCGCCTGGGTCGTCAAGTTATCAAAGGATCTCCGTATCGTGACGACAATTGGCGGGAACAATTCTTTATTTTCAAGGTTGATTCGTTGTCTATGGGAAAATTTGATTTCTCCAAACTCCCGAAGCTTTGGGCCGACGATATAGGTTAACTTTCTGAGTTCCTTTTTTTCAAACTATTCGATCGAATTGAGCCCTTTCTCTTTTCTCTTTTTCTTTCTGTTCTGAACACATATATATATATATATATATATATATATATATATATATATATATATATATATATATATATATATATATATATATATTTTTTGCAGTTCACTCGGGAAGCTCGTCGATGTCTGACCTGCTACGAGGTCAATTGGTTGTTTTGAGGCTAATTGGTCGACATTTAGCAGGGAGAGAATTCGTGCGGCCTTCTTGCTTCCCCCGGTGTAGGAACGGCTCCTCTGGTTGTTGAGCCAATCGAGGAGGTCACAGTTATGAGCTCTGATGACGACGTGAGTACTCCTTCTGAGCCTCCTCCTGCTTCCAGTCGTCTTGATAGGCATTTATCGAAGAGGTTCTCGTCCTTCCGATCTCCGAAGTGGAGAACCAGGGGTGCAGCGACAGGACGTCCCACTCAATTCCTCCTCCAGGTCTTGATATTGACGTGACTGCCGTGTTGCCAGTTACTCTTAGCTCTGGCTCTCAGGATGAACCCGAGGTTCGTAAGCGGACACGAATTCAATCTTTGAGGGAGGTGACATCAAACGTCGCTCCTCCAAGTTCGAAGGAGAAAGGGAAGAAGCAGAAGCTTCAGAAGGAAGTAGACAGTTCTTTTAAAGCACCTGTCGAACCCGATCATCAGGATCGACCTTCTGGTTCCCGTCCTTTGTTCTTTTATTCGTCCTAGGAAAAGGAAGCCTGCTCCAAAGTGTATGAGGTGAACTCCAAGGTATTTTGTCGATCTCTTTTTGGGAATTGTTCGTCTTTCTTTGAATTTATCCTCTGCTTAGATCAAGTTAGCCATGCTAAGTCCCTTATATCCATACCTCACTTCTCAGGTTATGGATTTTGTTAACGAGTACGTTCTGATCATGGAACGAGCGTGCATTTCTCGTAAAGAGAAGATGTAAAAGCTTTCGGAGGAGCTCGAATCGTCTAGAGAAGAAAGGAAAAGGCAAGCAGGATCGGTGTTGATCCTGAAAGATGAATGGCAGAGGGCTCGTCATGAGAGGGCATCTTTTGAAGCAGAGGTCACTTCTCAGAGAGCTCGGATTAATGAGATCGAAACTGAGCATAATCGGGCTGTTCGCCGAGCTTCTCGTGCTGCTCGTCATGAGATCGCGGAGGCGTATAAGATGATCCTAGCATCTCTCGAGGAAAAATGGGCGAGTAAAGAGAAGGAGACTGCCGCTAGGATTCAGCTTCAAGAGGTCGTAGCGAACATCGATCTTCTTACTGAGATCAAGGATGAGGGTTTGGCCATGGAGGAAGAGCTAGCTCGCTTAAAGGAGATGGAGAAAGACTGCACGGCTGTTGTGGATTTGTGTCCTGCTACGGGCTGGTGTATTGCTGATCTTGACCTGCCGCAAATTTCTGAGGGCTCTTCTGATGGTGGTCAGTCTCCGGGTGGTGGAGAAGAGGAGAGCTTGAGCTAATTCTAACTTCTCTTTACTTTAATTTTTGTTTTTCTGGGACTCGTTTGTTTGTTTTCTTTTTCTTTTAAAAATTTGAATTTTTTTAATCGGATAATAGCGGGTTTATCGAAATATCTTTCTCCCTACAAGATTTCCAGGGATTTTATTCCTTGGCCTGTTGAGATTTGGCCTGATCGCATCTTCTCTTTAAATATTTCTGTTACCAAGTCTTTTTCTTCTTGGGGCTTCGAAAATCGATTAAGATATTTAGATTGATGGCGTCGAGAAAGATGAACTCTCGAGATTCTGAGAGGACGCGAAACCGAGCTGGCAGTGTCGGCTCGGAACGAATTTGTTCTGGAGACGTAAGCGAAGCTCTTACCGAGGTTCCTCACGAGGAGACTCGTCTTCCTCGTGAGTCGTCCCTCAAAGAGGTTGATGGCAAGAAGACGGCGAGTCCTCCTTCGTCGAACAGCCCTACTGGTTCTGAAGGACGAGATCGACCTCAGAAAAAGGCGAAGACGACCGGTGTTGACTACAAATCGAGTTCTTCGAGTGATTGTGTTGTCGTGAGGCCATTTCATTGGCAGTTTTCACATGTCAAGGACTGTCCTATCACAGAAGATCCCGATAGTGTTGCTCATCTGGTCAGGCATTTCAAGTCCGCTGGGTGTCCTCTTCCTTCCTTGAGGAATATGACCGAGCATGATGCCTACGTGAAGATGGCATTTGCTCATGCTAAGGTTTGGTTCTCTTTGTCAAAACAAGATCGTTTTTAATCTTTCCTGACTTTTTGGACCCTCTCCTAGGCTATGGAGGCGAATAATGAATTTGCTGCGACCTTGGAGAAATGCTTGAAGGATGTACCTCGATCCGATGAACTGTATGAAATCAAAAAGGTCGTCCGGGAGTTGAAGCTTATACTTAAGATGGTGCAAGACCAAGAGCGAGCCAACGCTACTCAATTAGCTGCTGCTGAAAAGCTTTGGAATCAGGCTGCTTCTCTTGAGGCCCGACTCCGGGTGATCGGGAACGAAAGGAAGTCGGCTCTGGAACAAGTCTCTTATTTGGAAGCTAAGATCCAGTCTTCCGCGGATAAGCATGCCGAGGATCTCCGTCGTGCGACCTATGAAGCAAAGAAGGTTCTGGCGGACAGTTACCTGGATGTGTTGGTGTCTCTAAAGGACAAATGGGAAAGGAAGAAGGTTGCTGCCAATTGTGAAGCTCGCCTTCGAGAGGTTATGGTTAACATCGATCTTATTAGCGAAATAATGAACAATAATTTGCTGGCCGCTGATGAGTTGTCGCGTCTAAGGGCAAAGGAGATCGAGCTTGGTGCTGAACTTGACGTGGCGGCTGTATCTGATTTTTCAGTTGGGAAGTTGGATCTTCCACAAGCTTCGGAGGATATCCCGGAGGAATTTTTTGGGAAGGTGCCAGATGATGGTGACGGTTTTGACCACAGGGATGATAGGGTGGATGACGGCGAGTTCGACGCAGAGGGTTAAGATCGACGTGCCCTGTTTTTTATTTTGAAGTCGTTTGTTTCTGTTTTATTCATCATTTTCAGATTTAATAAAAGGAGGAGAACTATGAGCTCTTTGTCTTTTTTTTTCTATCCTTGTTGGAGCCTTTTAAGATTGGCTGTAGATTGATTTAGTTGATACTGCCTCGATGGTCGTATTGGCGTGATTAAGATATTATGCCGATTCGGTTGCGCTTTAACTTTGAGCGGGATTAAAAGCATTAGACTTGATCAGGGTCTCGAAGTACGGTTAATCTTTGGGTGTGTGCTTTTAAGGCAAAGGATTTTAATAAAAGTAAAAAAAAAAGTTTCTTTTGTATAGTTACATTCGTTTGTAGAATAGAGAAGGGGTTATGATATTATTATAAGAAGAACTAACTAGAAGTATTCGCCGAAGTAGGGGCGAATTGTTTGTTCTGAGGGAGGTTTGGTTTTTGCCGAGCTTGTGGTTGCATCGTTTGGGAGCCTTAAGGGGGGGGGGGAGACTTAGTTTGTTATGGGTGACTGAGCTCGTAGTTGGAGCTGCCTACGTACCCTCGACGAGGGATCAAGTCAAGTCGTAGTTCAATTATTGTCCCCTGATATAGAGTCGTGAGTTATGTTGTTTGTGTATGCAACATCGTACCTATTCGCTCAAAATGCTGTCGAGATTCATCTCTTTAGGGGTTTGATTCGATCTCTTTGAAGCTTGCGAGGTAGCAGGTTCTTGAATTCTTTTGACTCCCGCGGATAGTTTCTATTCCTCTTGGTGTTGGGAATTTTACGCATTGGTGGTAGGTCGATGGTACCGCTTTCATGTTGTACAGCCATGGTCTCCCAAGGATAGCATTGAAAGGAGCTGGTCGGTCGATGAAGATGAATTCAACGGTCTTTCTGATGTTTCCGGCTGTAACTGCGACCTCGATTGATCCGAGGGAGTATGTAGTTTCACCGGCAAAACCGATGAGGGGGGTTCTTTCTTGCTTAAGGAGTTCTTTGGTGAACCCCATTATTTTGAAGGCATCATACATCAAAACTTCGGCTGAACTACCAGTGTCTATCATGACGCGAGATAGTTCGCATCCTCCTACATCTAGGCGTATGACAAGTGCATTGTCGTGAGGTTTATCGAGATCGATAGTTTCTTCCTCGTCGAAGGTGATCTCGTGGCTTGGTCCGGACATAGGTTCTCGGACTCGATATTATTCTCGGCTCGTCGCTGGTAGGCTTTGATCAAATTGACTGAATTGCAAAATTTTGAACCACCGTACATGAAGTCGATGCGTTGTGGTGTCTGGTTTTGATCAGTTGCTGGAAAATGCCACTTCTTGGTCAATATTGGTTGGTAGCATCCTTGTCCCCCAAACGGCTTGTGGTTGTTAAACTGCATGCTGTTTTTCTTTGCTTTCTTTATCTTCGGGGTCATTGGTAACCCCATCAGTTTCTGGAGTTTCCGGAGTCTATTATTTAGTTCAAGTTCTGTTTGCCTATTGACAATCTTGTGATTCTCGTATTCGGTGTTTTGAGCATTGTCGGGCTTGCTATGGCTCTTCGCGGTTTGGATAGTGATTGCGATTTCAATACATGGTATTTCTTCTTTTGGCCGGATGTTTTGGCACGATCTTTCGTGTTTGTTTCCCCATGTGATCATATCAACCCTCTTTTGGGTGCTGGTGGAGGCGATCTCGGTGACTCTTTTTCGACCTCTCTGGTCCTCTTTTTCGAGGGCATCTTCGCCTTCCCATTATTTTTAGGGTTCGATGGCGTCTCCTCTTCCTCTTCGGGATTCTCGCTCTCTTCTTTCTTTTTCGTTTTTATTTTTAGCCACTGCGCGGCATTCCTCGGTGGAGTGTCCTTTTCTTTTATGGAATGTGCAGAACTTGCTCGGGTTGAAACTCGACTGTCTATTTGGCGAGTTGTTGATAGCGTAACAATGTTGTCCTCGCGGGAGAGGTTCCTTTGTTGCGGGGGTTTTCTTGCTGATGCCGTTTTTGCTGGCTAGAAACTGTTCCTTTAGGGCAGCGACCTCTTCTTTGTGGGCCGCAAAGTGAGAAGCTCGGTGGAGGGCGTCGTCCAGCGAAGCTGGGGCTCTCACCGCCATTTCCTCTTTGAACTTCGATGAGAACCAAACTCCTTTTTTTGAGTGCTGCTACTGCCACTACCTCGTTTAGGTTGGAAATTTTTGATTTAATCTCTCTGAACTTGTTGATGTAAGCTCTTAGGGATTCAAAGGGGCTTGTTTGAGGTTCCACAGGTCGGCTTCAGTTGCTCTTGTTTCGATAAACACTGAGTATTGTTTTAAGAAGGCCGATACTAACTGAGTGAAGTTATCGATAGAGTTTCCTTCGAGACCGGCAAACCATTCGAGGGCTGGGCCGGTTAAATTCTCGGCGAAGAAAAGACAGTATCCTGCCTCTTTTTCGTCGTCGTTCAAATGTGCCCGAGATATCGATAGTCGGAAAGCTCGGATGTGTGCCTTCCGGTCGGAGTTTCCAGAGTACTCGGGGAATTTAATCTTTCCAATCTCATGGAGTCTAACGCTAGTGATTCGGCTGGTGAAGGGAGTTCTCCTGGTCTCTTCTATCACTTGATCGATATCGGGAGCCAAGCTCGTCGCGGTATGCATGATGGCATGTATCCTTCTGAGCTCGGCGTCATTTCTTTCTATGTAGTCTTGGAAGTCACCGGCGTCGTTCGGCATCACACATCTTTCCCGCTGATGTTCCGTGTTGGTGAAATCTTGGAACGTATAGCCTCGGGCTTGTCTGGGTTCCTCGGTAAAGTCGGTTTGAGGGATTTGGTCGGCTCTGCTCCTGTTACTGGACGCGAGTCTGTTTCCTGAAGGTCCGGGATTAGTTGGTGGGATCTGTGATAGAGTTTCTTCTGGTCCTATATTAGAGGCGTTATGAGCCGTTGAAGGGGTGTTTGTCGGTCCTCGAGGCCTGGTTGGACTCTCTCCGGACCCATTGTAATTCAAGCCACTCACGGCTGGGTTTGATCGGAAAGGTTGTTGGGACCCTTCTCCCGGGTACTGTGTCGGTCGTGAGCTTGGATAATCGGGGGTGCCTAAGGCTCCGTTATTCCGCAAGGTCGGTGTTCGAGTTAATGGATATGATCGACTTGCAGCTTGTGCTTGGGCGTTGGCTCTATTTTCAGCGAGCTCCCTTTCGGTCTGCTCTAGTCGATCTGCGATGGTCCGGTAAGCGAGCTCTTGAGTTCGGGATTTATCGACGAGCGACGCCACCCTACTCGCTATTTCAGCTACTTGTTCCCGGGTTTGGGCTAGAGGGGTCGGTGAAATCGGTCTTTTTTATTGTACTCGAGAGGTCGGATCATCTTTGGGCGGATTCTGTCCGGTTCTGGTCCATACTCTCGCTCCGGTTTAACTTTGATTCGTTACTACGGTGACTCCTGGAGATGGGGTTCGTTGCTGAGATGCATCCGCCGTGGCCGTGCTGTTAAGCCTGACGCGGGGGGGGGGGGGGGGGGGGGGGGGTACGTCGTTTCTTGATTAGATCCGGTAAGATTGGGGTCGGCAACTCCTGACTGAGAGTTTCCGAATCGGATTTGATTGGGATCCATTATCGTGCTTAGGAACCTTAGATTGGATTCTTAGCAAGGATGTTAATCGTTTTTCTTCCACACAGACGGCGCCAAAATGTAGATCCTAAAATCTACACTAAGTATTTTGTAGTGTTTGAGATGTTAAACTAGGAAAAAAATGGATGTGGGCAACGACTTCCATTAAACACAACGATTTAAACAGAATCCGGTTGACAACACTTTTATTGATTTGAGTAAGTTGAATACAATGAAGAAATGAGGTTGAGATTACAAACGAGATCGAAAAGAATATATAATTAAAGCGAGCTAAAGGAGATTGATGTATTGCTGGTTCTCTCTCTAGGATTTTTATACGTATCTTCCTTATGTGATTTGTGGGAACCGAAATTCACACCGTCAATTTTAATGAATAAGATTGCGGAGGAAAGCCAAGTTAACCCGACTTTCCCTGAAGGTCCGGATTCTCTGCGACAGCCAACGACAAGTGACCGAATAAATGCGGAAAAGGTTTTGTTAAGATTTGCGACTGGACCTTAAGAAAGGCTGCCTACGTACCCCTTTCGAGGATCAAGTCGGACGTAGTTCAGTTAGAAAGAATTGAACAAGAGATCGAACAGTCTATGCCTGGTTCGTCTAGTATGAGCGTTGGTCATAGAAACGGGCATGTCGAAGATAATGCTTAGGGTTTCTATGTGCGGAGCTCTGAGTAAAAGAATTATCCGATCCTTCCGAGAGGAGCGGAGATTTGCGAGCAGGAGGCGGTCAGACGTTCTAGGGCCTGGTTCGTCTAGTATGAGCGTTTGTCATAGAAACAGGCATGTCGAAGGTGATGCCTAGGATTTCGATGTGCGGAGCTCTGAGTAGAAGAATTGTTAGATCCTTCCGAGAGGAACATGGGTCTGCGGAGAAGATAAAACAAGAACGAGAGGCGGCCAGACGTTCTAAGTCCTGCCTCGCTGGCCTAACCGCCTAAGTTCTAAGTTCTCTAAGTCTAGATTCTAGGATTTTCGGATCTCCTTCTCTTCTGCTCTTGCTCTCCTTATATACTCACTCCTAGGTCGTTTTGCCTTAGGATGATGGACCTCGCCTTTGGGCCCAAGTTTATCTCTTCAGGAAATATTCCATTTCCGTCGATCTTCATAATTATCCTCGAGTTTTCCCCTATTTTTCGGTGGCTTGATGTTTATCCGATGTTCGGGAAATTGGATAAACCGTCATAGTCTGATTGGGCCTGAATTCCTAAAATCGTAAGTAAGTCCGTGGACTTGTCTTAAGTCGTTGAACGTTTTATACGATTTCTCGAAAAGACTATCTTTCTCGTAAAATAAACTGTATAGCATAAAGGATCGATGTTCAAGTTAATCGATCTTTGTTTTATACGATATCTTCTACGAGAAATCCAATCCTTCTAGTTTTTGTCGTAAAACATCGAGGACGATTCCAATCGAGTCGAAGGATGTTTATTCCGTAGCCGTGATCGTCCCAAACTCACGATGATTGATCCAAACAAGTCAAGATGGGATCAGGCCGAACACGATGGGACCGAGACCAGGACGAGGGCCGTCGACCGGCGCCAGGCCGGGGTGCCGCCGGCGCCAGGCCAGCCCGCGCGACGGATGCCGCCGGCGCCAGGTCGGGTGCCGCCGGCGCCTGGCCGGCCCGCGTCACGGGTGCTGCCGGCGCCAGGTCGGGTGCCGCCGGCGCCAGGCCAGCCCGCGTGACGGGTGCCGCCGGCGCCAGGCCGGGTGCCGCCGGCGCCAGGCCGAGTGCCGCCGGCGCCAGGCCGGCCCGCGTCACGGGTGCCGCCGGCGCCAGGTCAGGTGCCGCCGGCGCCAGGCCGGCCCGCGTGACGGGTGCCGCCGGCGCCAGGCCGGGGTGCCGCCGGCGCCAGGCTGAAGATCTCGGCGAGGGCTTCGATTTGATATATTGATCGTTTTCTGGTTCCTCACGGTTTGATAGAACGACCTCTTCGAAGTTTCGAGGCAGATTCTTTTGTGTTTTAGGGTTTTTGTGGTGATCGAATCTTGATGTCCTTGGGCGAGCGGACCGATCTTTCCGGGGACTCTCGTCCGCGCACGCCCGTAGTCTTCCGATCTCACAGAGAGTGGATATTCTAATTTGAGAAAATCTCGTATAACTTCTTTTCAAATTATCCGAGACTTTTTGTTTCAAGAAATACTTTCTAGAGACTTTTTGTTTCAAGAAATACTTTCTAGAGACTTTCAGTCATTGATTCCGTCGTGACCGATTTTGACACCAACAGTTAGCCCCCCAGCTCGTTAGAACCTTCGTGATGTTCTTGCGAGCGATAAGACATGTCAGGTAAGATAGGCGGAATTAATGGTTGAAAGGCTCCGTTGAAAGTGGTAAGATTGGGGCTGCGCCTTTCGAAGGCTGCCTACGTACCCTTGTTGTAGGGATCAAGCCTTCCGTAGTTTGTTTTGGAGTTTAAGACCCTTGTGATCTGTTTTCCGGCGAGACTTATATGGTCTGGTTATGTGTCATGAGAGACTTTCGAGCATGATGCTGTTGATGTATTTGTTTTTCGATTATTTATGAACTTCAGTTTTTTCGAAGTATGAGAAAGAGGGTGTGAGTTGTCGTCTCATTCCTAGTTCCCTGATGATCACCGTACCTATTGTTTGTATAAAGCGAGATTTTCCGCGGTTTACCGATTTACGCGAAAAGTTCGTGAAACGAATAGGCTTAAGTGAAGAGACAAATTTTTGGATCTCGTATACCATACTATGTCTGTGAGATGTCAAGATCCAGCATGGCTGGGTTTAGGGCAAGACCTAGGTTTACTCTCGGACTGAGGCTTTGCGATGACAAATCGGCTTTCGTTTTGCCTGTTTGCGATTTTAACCTGACTCGTACCGTTTAAAATCCGCGAATTGTTGTCGGCTTATATGATTTGTCTGGGCGTGAGTCGAGCTACTTCCTTTATGAAAAGCTAAACCAAAATTTGGATTTCTTGTATAGCGCGCTATGTTTATCCTTGTCGGATGCAAGAGAGCCTACCCCTTGAAGGGCGGCTATTTGTCTGTTTAGGACGTTAGAGTTCGTTTGTTGTGATCAGCAACAACGAAATGATGCCAGTTTAGAGGCATGTTACTGTTTAGAGGTGTGTTTGTATGTTTTGAGTTCTAGAGACGAGGATTTTGTCTGGAACGTTTTGAGGAAAAGAATGTCCTTCGAGCGTTAGCGACGTCTCGCAGTGCTGAAGGTCGAGTTTCCCTTGTGCCGCATTTCGTGGTTGAAATGTTTGCGGGCTTTGGAGATGTTTTGCGAATGTTCGCAGCCAGAAACTGTTGTTTCGGTTTGGACGCAGGACCAAGAGGTCGCGTAAGTTCGATCCAGGGAGAAGCGTCCACATTCACAGTGCTTCGTGAAGCGTTGGCCTTCCGGGATTTGTTTGTATATATTAAGGATGACTCGTATAACTCTTGGAGCCTTGTCACGAGTGTTTCTTTTCATGCCGTGTTTACGGGGCGTATAGAACTTAATCGATTGACGATGAGTTTAAATCTTCCGTTAACCATATGGTTGTTAGGACTGAGTTTTGGTATGAAGAGTTTATCGTATGATTTCCGATTCTGGGTTATGCGACAAATTGCTTGCGTAATAGTCACTTGGCGTTCTATGAAAAAAATCGTGGATTGTTGTTTTTAGCCGTTAAGTGATTGGAGCGGTGCTCGCTCAGTAGCTTTGGATTGGCATGGAGGCTAGATTCAGCCGTATCGCCAAGGAAGTTGTTGGTAAACGATCAGACCATGACCCTTATTAAGGTCATGTTAGTTTACGATTGTCTTTAATGGGGATGCCGAATTCAGGTCCGGGCTTTACGGAAGGGCGTAGTTGGCCGAGGGCCAAATAGCGTTTGCCGAGATAGACATGTCAAGCATAGCGGAGTTTTCTGAGTTATGGCTGATGGCTTTTAGAAACGATCTACCACTTTAGGTCTCAGTTATACGATGAATGGTTCGTATAAAATTTTTTTGTTGTATGAAAATCGTTTCATTTTATCCGAGTGGGACAAAGTTTAAGGGATCGATGCAGGACACGTGCGGGTTCGTCTGCGTGATTATTTCCTGCTCGGACGTAACCGCGGGGAGTGAAAGCAGGAGCCAGAAACCTTGTGGAGCGAAAACTGTCTATGTAAGTTACCCGTCGGACCCATTATGTTTATTTTACGAAAGTTGCTTTGTATGAATTGACTCGACCATACAGAGGATTTTTCGTAAAAGTGATGTAAGGGGGTTTCCGCAAAGGTAACCGGAGAGCGTTTCTCACAAATTACTTGCGATATTCGCGACCACGGATTATGTTTTCCTCATTCACTTTTGCGTACTGCGAAATCGTTTTGCATGAGACCGATCATGTTTTTTCCATAGGCTGTTTTGTTTTAAAATGTTCTTGTTATACGAAAGTAATGGATGACCGGTTTCATGGAGATAGGAAATCGCAGATTGTTAAAGTAGCGATGTTTCCGCGGATTACACGGGAGATGTTTCCGCTATGATTTCGACCTTTGGACGAAAGCTGCTTCGAACTACTTATGGAGTTTTACCGAAGGTTATTTCGTTATTTTCGTAGTTCACCGTCGTGCTATTAGTCTGACGTCGGTACACGTTTCTAGTCGCGAGTTTGCGACGAGAGACAACGTAGAGTTTTCAAGACTATGTTTGTAACGGTTGGGCTATGCCGTTAGCATTTTTAGACGAATCTTATTGCTGCGAGAGTTTGCTTTGTTAAAAGCGTTGTCTTGATGCTGAAGCAAAAAGTTTTCGAAGATGGGATTATACGGGTATAGTATACGTACCTACTTCCCTTTTCTTTTTACGAAAGAAAACGGGTTAGCCGTTCTTGCGAAGGCTTATGTACGTTTTTTCTTTCTTTTAGGAAGCGGGATGAGTATGCTTTTAGAACGCGTGGCGATCGTTTCTCGGTTTTTCGAGAGACTAGATCGGTTTGCATGTTCTGCCTGGACAATCAAGGAACGATGGAACAAGACTGGAAATTTTGCCTAAGACTTAGCTTGCTAGACTATCCACCTAGGTCCTAAGTTCCCTAAATTCTACGGCAGTTTTTCAAGACGTTTTTGTTCCTGTCCTACAAAGAATTAAAACCTTTACAAAATTTTTCGAGAAAATAGTCTTTTGAAGGTTTCGGCATTTCCGAAGGAATCCCATTTCCTCGTATAGTCGAGACGATTGGTGTTTAGAATAACCGTGATCGTACCAAAGTCACAAAGATTGATCCAAACAAGCCAAGATGGGATCGGACCGAGCACGATGGAACCGAGACCAGGACGAGGGCCGTCGACCGGCGCCAGGCCGGGGTGCCGCCGGCGCCAGGCCGGGGTGCCGCCGGCGCCAAGCCGGCCCGCGTGACGGGTGCCGCCGGCGCCAAGCCGGCCCGCGTGACGGGTGCCGCCGGCCCGCATGACGGGTGCCGCCGGCGCCAGGCCGGGGTGCCGCCGGCGCCAGGCCGGCCCGCGTGACGGGTGCCGCCGGCGCCAGGCCGGGGTGCCGCCGGCGCCAGGCCGGCCCGCGTGACGGGTGCCGCCGGCGCAAGGCCGGGGTGCCGCCGGCGCCAGGCCGGGGTGCCGCCGGCGCCAGGCCGGCTCGCGTGACGCGTGCTGCCGATGCCAGGCCGTCTTGCCGTCCGTGGTTTTTTCGTTGTTCGATCTTTCCCTCGTTAGTCGTTCGTGCGGGAAATCTTTGAGTTTGGGAGGATCTTTAGCCGCAGATTTCGAGATAATCGTTTCTAATCCTCGAGTATCGGGATTGAGATGGACTTGGACTCATAGACTTTCCGTCTTCAAGGGTTTGAGCAATGAGGCTTCGGACTTTAGACGTTTAAAAGATGAACCTTTTAAACAATCGTGAAGGCTTTGCGGAAGAATCGTCGGGTTTCTCGAACAATCCGAACATTGGTTTAAGGGACCAAGATGTTGCCGTTGCCCGAGATCACGAAACGAATGCACGGATAGGCGCCAGGACCCTTGCCGCCGATGCTGCTGTTGCTCGCCTTCGTTGATCCCGGGGCTTACGGACTCAAAGATCGAGTTACGAAAACTCTGGCAAAGATGCATGGTACTGAGACAGGGCCGGTCTCATCCTATGACGGGACAGAGAGATCCTTCTCATGGGCGAGGTGGTCGAGACAGCGACATTGTTTTCTTTGTAAAATCTCAACGGAAGCTCCGATTGAGACGAAACGAAAACCATCTTGACCTAGACTCAAAGGAGAGAAAAGTGAGGTTTCCACAGGCGAGGTGGCCATGGGCGAGGTGACCTTGGTGATGGTTGTTCTCGTCCACGGGCGAGGTGGCCGGGAGAGTGATTTTGTTCCCTTCGTAAAATCTCAACGGAAACTCCGATTGAGACGAAACGAAACCCACTTTGATCTAAACTCAAAGGATAACGAAGGTGAGTTCGTCCTGTGGCGAGGTAGCCATGTCGGAGGGTGAGGTGGCCTCGGTAATGTTTGTCCTTGCCCACGGCGAGGTGGCCGGGACAGTGACTTTGTTCTCTTCGTAAAATCTCAACGGAAACTCCGATTGAGATGAAACGAAAGCCATTTTGACCTAGACACAAAGGAGAACAAAGTGGGATCCTACTAAGGTGGACTGGGAAGACTGATCTTACCCTATGGCAAGTCGTCCTAGTAAGATTAAGCTCCGACCTCCTTTCGTTTTCCCGTTTATTCCTCGAGAGTTGTTTGTAAGAAGTATGGCAGTGGGAATCGGTGAACCGATTTTCCGTGCTTCTGTTCTGCGAGTAATATAGGGTTTCCCCAAGGTTTCGAGGAGAATAAGTTTTATTTTTCCGAGAGGTTCTCGAAAGAAACGTTTTTCGTAGAAACCTTGCTCGTTGCGATTTCTCTAACTTGGTAACAAGACGAATTTTTGGGGTTTGATAGATTTTATCGTTGCCCTTTCTGTTTAGATAGAGAAATTGCGAGCTCGTTTTCGTGCTCTTCCTGTGGCGGAAAGCCGCGGCTAGGTTTTTGATTTGCTCGAGCACCGTGGCGTTTGCGTAAGCGTTGGTCGTAGGAACAGTCGCTGCTGGAGTTTTTTTACCATCGTTGACGCAAACTGCAACTTTTTCTTTCATATTTCCGGACATCGGTTCGATCAAGCGCTTTGCGGCCGTATGAGTAAGAGCAATCCGTCCCCCCCTCCTTCTAGCGCCAAACTGTGGGAACCGAAATTCACACCGTCAATTTTAATGAATAAGATTGCGGAGGAAAGCCAAGTTAACCCGACTTTCCCTGAAGGTCCGGATTCTCTGCGACAGCCAACGACAAGTGACCGAATAAATGCGGAAAAGGTTTTGTTAAGATTTGCGACTGGACCTTAAGAAAGGCTGCCTACGTACCCCTTTCGAGGATCAAGTCGGACGTAGTTCAGTTAGAAAGAATTGAACAAGAGATCGAACAGTCTATGCCTGGTTCGTCTAGTATGAGCGTTGGTCATAGAAACGGGCATGTCGAAGATAATGCTTAGGGTTTCTATGTGCGGAGCTCTGAGTAAAAGAATTGTCCGATCCTTCCGAGAGGAGCGGAGATTTGCGAGCAGGAGGCGGTCAGACGTTTTAGGGCCTGGTTCGTCTAGTATGAGCGTTTGTCATAGAAACAGGCATGTCGAAGGTGATGCCTAGGATTTCTATGTGCGGAGCTCTGAGTAGAAGAATTGTTAGATCCTTCCGAGAGGAACAGGGGTCTGCGGAGAAGATAAAACAAGAACGAGAGGCGGCCAGACGTTCTAAGTCCTGCCTCGCTGGCCTAACCGCCTAAGTTCTAAGTTCTCTAAGTCTAGATTCTAGGATTTTCGGATCTCCTTCTCTTCTGCTCTTGCTCTCCTTATATACTCACTCCTAGGTCGTTTTGCCTTAGGATGATGGACCTCGCCTTTGGGCCCAAGTTTATCTCTTCAGGAAATATTCCATTTCCGTCGATCTTCATAATTATCCTCGAGTTTTCCCCTATTTTTCGGTGGCTTGATGTTTATCCGATGTTCGGGAAATTGGATAAACCGTCATAGTCTGATTGGGCCTGAATTCCTAAAATCGTAAGTAAGTCCGTGGACTTGTCTTAAGTCGTTGAACATTTTATACGATTTCTCGAAAAGACTATCTTTCTCGTAAAATAAACCGTATAGCCTAAAGGATCGATGTTCAAGTTAATCAATCTTTGTTTTATACGATATCTTCTATGAGAAATCCAATCCTTCTAGTTTTTGTCGTAAAACATCGAGGACGATTCCAATCGAGTCAAAGGATGTTTATTCCGTAGCCGTGATCATCCCAAACTCACGATGATTGATCCAAACAAGTCAAGATGGGATCAGACCGAACACGATGGGACCGAGACCAGGACGAGGGCCGTCGACCGGCGCCAGGCCGGGGTGCCGCCGGCACCAGATCGGGTGCCGCCGGCGCCAGGCCAGCCCGCACGACGGATGCCGCCGGCGCCAGGTCGGGTGCCGCCGGCGCCAGGCCGGCTGTGGGAACCGAAATTCGCACCGTCAAATTAAGTTGATTTGGAGGAAAGCCAAGTGAACCAAGCCTTCCCTGAAGGTCCCGGATATCTGCTGGGCCGCACACGACACAATCAGTTCGACAAAGAAAATATGAAAACGAAATAAAAATCGTAAGAAAAAAAAAATAGAGCAAAAGATTTTATTTCCGAATCCGCGTTTGAGCGTGAACAACAGGTAAGAGCCTTGGCTACGAGAGCTGTCGGCAAGTTCGCTAGTCTAGCAACCTAAGTTCTAACCTAATTGAGTCGCAGCTCGCTAGTAAAAACGGAAAATAATGCCTAAGTTGCTCTAAGTTCTCTGGACGTTTGTGATCTGGTTTGCTTCTTGCTCAAAGCTCTCCTTATATACTCCTCCTATGACGGTCTATCTTCTCGCGGGCTGAGTCGGGCTTTTTCCATTTTCGTCCATCTTTGTGTTTATCGGGAAACTTGACATTTATCTTCGGAAATCTTGGCATTTATCTTCTGGAAACTTGATATTTATCTCTTATGGAAACTTGACATTTATCTCTTATGTGAGGATAAAGATAAACCGTCATAGTTATCCTTTCTTTTCGGAAAATCGTACGTGGGCCGTTTTGGCCGCGTTGGGCCGTTTAGGCGTTTTTACGGTTTTTCGAAAGGACAGTCTTGAAGGTCTCGGTGTTTCCGAAGGAACCTCAATTCCTTGTTTAGTCGAGGAAGTGGCGTTCTAGAGTAACCGT
Source organism: Brassica juncea (assembly GCA_018703725.1). Classification (NCBI taxonomy): domain Eukaryota; kingdom Viridiplantae; phylum Streptophyta; class Magnoliopsida; order Brassicales; family Brassicaceae; genus Brassica; species Brassica juncea. Next base: position 41,368 of record JAATWR010000174.1, read on the forward strand.
GATCATACCAAACTTGCGTAGATTGATCCGAACAAGCTAAGATGGGATCGAACCGGGCAAGATAGGGAACGAGACCGGGACGAGGGCCGTGGACCGACGCCAGGCCGACCTGCGCGACGGGTTGCCGCCGGCGCCAGGCCGGCCCGCGTGAATGTTGCCGCCGGCTGCCAGGCCGGGTGCCGCCGGCGCCAGGCCGACCTGCGCGACGGTATGCCCGGCCGGCGGCCAGGCCGGTTGCCCGCCCGGCGCCAGGCCGGCCGCGTGTACGGTGCATACGTGCCATGCCGGGGTGCCGCCGGCGCCGGCCCGGGTGCCGCCGGCGCGCAGGCCAGCCCGCGTCCGCGTGCCGCCGGCGCCATGCCAGCACTCGTCCCGCGTGCAGCCGGCGGCCAGGCCTGGTGCCGGTCCGGCGCCCGCCGCCATCCCCTCTCCCTGCCGCGGCGCCCGTCTCGCCTCCGTGCCCTGCGCCACTGCCATCTTCCTCGCGTCCCCGTTCCGCGGCTCCAGGCCCCGGGCCACGTCCCGCGTGCCGCCGGCGCCAGGCCGGGGTGCCGCGCCGGCGCCAGGCCAGCCCGCGTCCCGCGTGCCGCCGGCGCCAGGCCGGTGTGCCTCCGGCCCAGCCAGCCCCGTCCCGAGTGCCCCGGCGCAGGCTCAGGGTGCCGGCGCCGTCCATCCCCTCCCTCGTCGCCGCCGGCCCAGCCGGGGCCGCCGGCCCTTTCCACCCGCGTCCCCGCGTGCCCCGCTCCAGCCGGTTCCTCCTTTGCCAGGCCTCCCTGCTTCCCGTGTGCCGCCGGCGCCAGGCCGTGGTGCCGCCGGCGCCAGCCAGCCCGCGTCCCGCGTGCCGCCGGTTGCCAGGCCGGGGTGCCGTCTGTGGGTTTGTTCGATTCCCCCCGTCATTGTTTGCGGGAAATCTTTTCGAGTTTTGGGAGGGTCTCTAGTTGTAGATCTCGAGATAATTGTTTCCAACGAGATTCCGCGAGTATCGGGATTTTGAGATGGACTTAGATCTGCAGATTTTCCGTCGTCGAGGATGAGAGCAATGTGGCTCCGAGTTTTAGATATGTTAAAAGATGAATCTTTTAAACAATCGGGAAGGTTTTACGGAAGACTTATTGTAGATCTCGGACAATCCAGACATGGGTTTCAAGGGACCAAGATGCTGTCGTTGCCCGAGATTATGAGACGATCGCATGGACGGGCGCCAGGACCCTCGCCGTTGGCGCCAGATGGGAGTGGACGAGCCTTCCGTGAGTTTTATCGAGCGACGACCCGTTTCTTGGATTTGATCGTCGCTTGGCTTTTCTTTCGAGGGTTTTCGGGTAACGATTTCGTCATTGACCGATTTTGACCCCAACAGTTAGCCCCCCAGCTAGCTAGGAACGTAAAGCCTGTCGGATCCTAGCTTGCGGTATAGCCGTGTGGGAAGGTGTTGAGACGTAATCGTTTGCCGAAAATCGGGGTAAATAGTGATTTTACCTCCTTTATATGGAGTAAGAAATCTCATTCTTACTTCATCACAAGGTTTTTACTCTCTCTCAAGAATCCTTTCTCTCTCTTTAAGAACAATGTCTTCAAGATCTTCAAAGAGAAACTCTTCTTCCCATTCTTCCTCGGATGAATTTCCTGCCCATGTTACGGTAAAGCAGGAGGAGTCGGTCGAGGAGGAAAAGAAGAATGCGTATTACCGAGCCCTTGTAGGTTCGCCCCCAACACTGCCAGAGATCCCTGTTCCGAGGAGGCCTCTGAGGCAGCCCGGTGCTCCTTTTGCGCCGAGCTTGGTTTCTCGTCAATATCTCAAGGTTCTTCGAGATTTTTACCAGGTCCCTGAAGGAGTCAAATTCCGGATTCCTGTTGGTAACGAGAGTGCACAGAATCCTCCGCAAGGTTTCTTTACATGTTACGAAGCTTTCTTTACGTACTGCCGTATGTGGTTCCCAATTCCTGGTGCCATTGTTCGTGCGCTTCACCGCTTCGAACTTTCGATCAGCCAACTCAGCGTTCCTGCCTTGGAGAGTTGGCTTGGCGTACTGATCGCTAGCTACGAACTCGGGATTGATCTTGGTCCCGATGATTTCGAAGGTCTTTGGGGCACTCGGCCGACGGGGAGTGACGGTTACTATTCCATGCTGCCTAAGAAGGATATGGCCGTGATTCAGGGGACTACTTCGAATCCCAAATCGTGGCAGGAGCGTTTCTTCTTTGTTCAAATAGATGGCGAGTCTGTCGAGGAGAGCTGCCTCCATCTATTTCCGCGAGCATGGAACTTCAACCGAGGTAATACGACGAAAACTCTGTTGTCTATCTCACCTTTTCGGAAGTGCGAGTTTTGAAAAAATTTCGTTTTGTAGGGAACAACCCTACCGCGCATTTGCCTGGTGACGTCTTCGTCAAGAGAGATCTTCTTCGTCAAAGGCCGTTTTTCTGGAAATCCTTCACCCTCGAACGGATCCGAGATGCGGTTAAGCTTTATCGGTCCCGAGGTCCTGTTCCGTCGTATGACGCCGAACCTGTTACCGTGGCTCCTACTCGGAGGCGCAGACAGAGGTCTCGTAAGGGGAAGGAAATCGACTGATGGGGAAGGCTCGGAAAATCCTTCACCGTTGGGAGGAAAAACCTAGTTTTGTTCCAACGGAAAAAGGCGGAGCCAGCGGTTTTCCACCTAACAACTTCTTTGATGGCCTTCCTCCGGAGTTTACTACTGACGAGTCGCTGGAGGATGAGGAGAAACAACGGGTTTTTGCCGAGGGCTCCCAACGTGTCAACGAGGTTTGGCCCTTCTTTAACCTTGCGTTCGAATCCGTATATAAGCATGCTTGCTGATCTTGAGTTTTATGCAGGGACTAAGAGTGTTTAGCGAGGCGCTTGACTCGAGTTTCCGCAAATCCAGGATTGCTAACTTCAAGACCACAGAAGTGGAGCGAGAGCTTTTCCGGTTCCGACAAGAGGTGAAGGCACAGAACGCGAAGCAAGCTGAGCTTCACGCTCGGGCTCTCGTACGGGCGGAAAGGAGAGGAAGAAGGATGGTCGCAGCGGAGGTGGCAAGACGGGCGGAATCGTTTGCTGCTGAGTTTCAATGCTTTAAAGAAGCTCAGGAGTTTGTTGGTGATTTCCGCGAGTGCCGAGGTTCGGTCGTAAACCTTTACAAGTCTCAGAACCCAGGATTTCTCTTTCGATTCCGAGATTGCTGAAATGAAGGATTTCATGGCCGAGTGTGCTCATGCTGAGTCCTTGGTTCCTCCGGTAGAAGAAAGAGTCCGGAGACTATGGGAACCTATCGAGGTTTCCGAGGATACGGTGGAGGTTGGAGCCGATGAGAACGCCGAGAATGGTGGGAATGCTCGAGGCGTGAATGAGGAAGTGGACCAGCCTGCTAGTTCATTTGGGATTTCCGCATCCGGATTTCTCAACGTTGACTTCCTTTTGTGAATTGAATTTTTTGGCCATGTATGGCCGTTTTTAGTAATTTTATCCTGCGACCGTTGGAGGTTGCATTCTTATGTTTTGGGACTGGCCGTTGGTGGCTTTGAATCCTGCCGTCTTTTGCGGCTTTATGAATATGAAAATTTGCGAGATTTCGTCTTTTGTTTTGATTTATACTTTCGTCAAGTGTAGAGGGAAGGATGCGAGTAGTCACTTCGTATCCTAACTCTTTTTTTCGTCGCTTGGTCCGTATGCTACTTTTTAGCGAGCGTTTTAGGTGTAAGCGATAAGAGACATGTTTTGGGATCTCGTATACGATACTATGTCTGTGAGATGTCAAGATCCAGCAAGACTGGGTTTAGGGCAAGACCTAGGTTTACTCTCAGCTTTGAGGCTGTGCGATGACTGATCGGCTTTCGTTTTGCCTGTTAGTGATTTCTTCCTGATTCTTTTCGTTTAAAGTCCGCGACTAGTCGCCGGCTTATATGACTTGTGTTAAAAGAATCGAGCTATCTTCGGAGTTTATCCGAGATGCTAAACCAAAATTTTGGGTTTCTTGTATAGCGCGCTATGATATCCTTGTCGGATGTAAGAGGACCTTGTAGGTCTGACTACGATTTTGTATTGAGTGAAACGTTTCTTATGAGCGTCCGTCGGGGCCAATCGACGGGCGTGAGTTATTTTTAAGTCGCTGGTGGACTGTCTTTTGCGGATAATACGAGTTTTGTTATCTTTTTAAGAAGTTGCGACGTCTCGCGTTTCTTTTGAAGATACGATTTTCGTTTTTCCGAAGCGTTGAGCGTTTAAGTGAGTACATGAAAGATAGAAAGAATTTTATTAACAAAATTTCGAGAAGTTAGAGTACATATGCGGATTTTTCGCGTTTTTGTGGGAGTATAGGAGTATACGCACCCAGTCCCCCCCCCTTTTTGGTGAGGGGGATAGCTGAACTCGCCGGGTTTCGACGAGCTGCCTACGTACCTCTTTCGAGGATCAAGCCATCTCGTAGTTCTGATAGTTGCCGCGGACGTTTTTACTCCCCGTGCGTTGCCGTTCCGACCGTGCTGGTCGGATCAGTGGTTTGTGCGGGGGTCGAGCTGTCCGCTCTTACGGCGGTGGATTCAGAGGCTTTGTCGTCGTCTTGAATCGTTGCCTGTTCAGATGATTCTGGATCATCTTTCTTCGAGTCTTCGGGAATGTTGTGTGATTCCTTTGCTCGTTTCGGGTTGGCCGCAGGGGCGTTCTGATCTTTTCGCAGTTTGAACTCGGCTAGGTAACAGAGTCTCGACTGTTTCTGGCTACCCCAGATGGCTGCGGTTCCGGTCGGAGTCGGGAACTTGATACCGAGGTGATATGTGGACGGTACTGCCTTCATGGAGTTGATCCAAGGGGTTCCCATGATGGCGTTGTAGATGGCCGGGTTGTCGACTACTGCAAACTCGACGATCTTTGTAACTTCCTTTGCCATGACTGGGAGTTTAATTTTTCCGAGGGTCATGGTAGTGACGCCCGAAAACCCCGTCAAAGGTTTTGGCTCAGGGACGACTTCCCCAAGTGGGATCTTCATCCTGTAGAGGGTGTCGCGGAAGGATGACGTTGACCGTGCTTCCAGTATCGACGAGAATGCGGCCGACTTCGAGATCCTGGATGACCAGGTCGATTACCAAAGGGTCGCAGTGAGGTTTGTCGATTCCGACGGTCTCGTGTTCCTCGAAAGCGATTGTGTGGTTAGGAACATCGCTGTCCGGGAACCAGTTGGAACTGGTCTCGGCTTTTCGCCCGTAGGCTTTTATCGATGAGACAGAGTCTTGGTAGAACTGTGATCCTCCGATGATCATGTTTACCCTCTGGCGACTGCTGTTGTTCCCTTGGTCGTCCTGTCTTCTTCCGCGCTTTTCCCCTGATTGGTTTTCGGTCGCGCGGTCTTCGGAGACAGTTTTGTTAGTCTTTGGGCGGTCGGAGTCCAGGAGCAAGTCCTTTATACTCTTGACCTTTGATAGCTCGCCGGTGAGGAGTTTTGCGGCGAGCCGGGCGCCGAGAACCTTGCAGTTCGCAGTGGAGTGACCTCTGGTCTCGTGGAACTCGCAATAGGAGTTATCCTTGTACTGGTTCCTGGTCCAGGTGTTTCCGGAGGTTTTGCCTTGCTCCGAGTTGATGGCGTAGTTATGCTCGCCTTGGACGTCTTCCCCTTCGTGATGGACGTATTTGTCGTTACGAGAGGGTTTCTTCTTGGACGCGGTTTTCTGCGGTCCGTGCTTCTGCGATAGAAGCTTCATCTCTTCTTCCATGATGATGAAGTCTGTTGCCTTGTGGAGAGTATCCTGGATTGTCCGCGGCTTTTCCAGTAGTATCCACTTTCGGAACTTCGACTTGTACCAGAGAGTTTTCCTCAGGGCGTCGACTTGCGACATTGTCGCTGATGCCCGTTACTCTGGCCATCACCAGTTTGAACCTTCGCATGAAGTCGCGGAGCGACTCGTCTTCCTTCTGAGCTAGACTCCATAGATCCACGTCGGACGTTTCTCTATCCATGAACATGGAGTACTGTTTGAGAAACGCCGAGGCTAGTTGGCGGAAAGCTTCCGATGGAGTTCCTTTTGAGCCGGGAGAACAACTCGAGCGCAGCACCTTTGAGGTGCTCGACGAAGAGAAGACAATGACCTGCGTCCCGTTCGCGTTCCGGGAGTTTGCACCTACCCATTGCGATCTGGAAGGACTGCAGGTGTGACTTAGGATCCGTCGTACCGTCATAGACCGGGATTTTGATCTTCCCTGGGTCTGAGATGCGTGTTTCCGTGATCCGAGTGGTGAAAGGCATTTTCCGTGCTTCCTCGAGAAGTCTATCGATCTCGGGGGCGGAACTGGTCGCCTGATGGATTTGCGATTTCACTGCTTTCACTTCAGCCACGGTCTTTTTGAGAGATTCACGGAGATCATGGATCTCGCTATTGCTGCCGGCGTTCCTCCGAACCTGTCGACGCTGGTCGCGATAGATCCGCGTTTGATCTTCCGCGAGTTCTTCCTGCTCCATCCAGTAGAGTTCTTCTTCCTCTTCTGTCATGGGCCTATCGAAGGATACCGTCTGCCGAGCGGACTGGCTTCGGGTTCTCCTGGGATGGATGTCAGCGTCTTCATCGGAAGGGTCCGATCGGTCGCTGATATCTAGATCGATGCGCTCGACGTCGCTTTCCTTGTTTCCCGCAGCCGGGAGTGGAAGGTTTCGCGAGGTCGTTTGCTGTCCTTTCGGAGCCGTTTCCTCGGGAGTGGGCTCTTTCGGGGCATCTTTTTCTCGTGTTTCGGGAGATCCGAAGTCGAGTCTCCTGCCGCGGCGTGCCTTGGTGGATCCGCGCGGCAACTTGCTCCTCGCAGTTAAGGTATCGACCTGTTTTGCGAGCGAGGTTATCAGCTTGTCCTGTTGTTCCGCCCGCGCCTGGGCGGAGGTAAACAGTTCCTTCATCTGCCTGAGCGCCTCAGTGTTTGCATCAGCAGTGACTGTGGACGCGTCTCCAGCTGGAGTCTTCTCAGCGTTGGCATAGACGGGTGTTCCGTCTAGCGCTGGCTGATCCTTGGTGGCGTCGGCTGACATGATCGAGCGTGTGCAGTTGCGAGATAGATAGATCCGTAACCCCCCCTCCTTCTAGCGCCAAACTGTGGGAACCGAAATTCACACCGTCAAATTAAGTTGATTTGGAGGAAAGCCAAGTGAACCAAGCCTTCCCTGAAGGTCCCGGATATCTGCTGGGCCGCACACGACACAATCAGTATGACAAAGAAAATATGAAAAAGAAATAAAAATCGTAAGAACAAAGAATGGAGCAAAAGATCTTATTTCCGAATCCGCGTTTAAGCGTGAACAACAGGTAAGAGCCTCGGCTACAGGAGCTGTCGGCAAGTTCGCTAGTCTAGCAACCTAAGTTCTAACCTAGTTGAGTCGCAGCTCGCTAGTAAAACGGAAAATAATGCCTAAGTTGCTCTAAGTGCTCTGGGATTTTTGTGATCTCTTTTGCTTCTTGCTCAAAGCTCTCCTTATATACTCCTCCTATGACGGTCTATCTTCTCGCGGGCTGAGTCGGGCTTTTTCCATTTTCGTCCATCTTTGTGTTTATCGGGAAACTTGACATTTATCTTCGGAAATCTTGGCATTTATCTTCTGGAAACTTGATATTTATCTCTTATGGAAACTTGACATTTATCTCTTATGTGAGGATAAAGATAAACCGTCATAGTTATCCTTCCTTTTCGGAAAATCGTACGTGGGCCGTTTTGGCCGCGTTGGGCCGTTTAGGCGTTTTTACGGTTTTCGAAAGGACAGTCTTTGAAGGTCTCGGTGTTTCCGAAGGAACCTCAATTCCTTGTTTAGTCGAGGAAGTGGCGTTCTAGAGTAACCGTGATCATACCAAACTTGCGTAGATTGATCCGAACAAGCTAAGATGGGATCGAACCGGGCAAGATAGGAACGAGACCGGGACGAGGGCCGTGGACCGACGCCAGGCCGACCTGCGCGACGGGTGCCGCCGGCGCCAGGCCGGCCCGCGTGACGGGTGCCGCCGGCGCCAGGCCGGGTACCGCCGGCGCCAGGCCGACCCTGCGCGACGGGTGCCGCCGGCCGCCAGGCCGGCCCGCGTGACGGGTGCCGCCGGCGCCAGGCCGGGTGCCGCCGGCGCCAGGGCCGGGTGCCGCCGGCGCCAGGCCAGCCCGCGTCCCGCGTGCCGCCGGCGCCAGGCCGGGTGCCGCCGGTGCCAGGCCAGCCCGCGTCCCGCGTGCCGCCGGCGCCAGGCCAGCCCGCGTCCCGCGGGACGCGAGGCCGGGTGCCGCCGGCGCCAGGCCGGGTGCCGCCGGCGCCAGGCTAGCCCGCGTCCCGCGTGCCGCCGGCGCCAGGCCGGGGTGCCGCCGGCGCCAGGCCAGCCCGCGTCCCGCTTGCCGCCGGTGCCAGGCCGGGGTGCCGCCGGCGCCAGCCCGCGTCCCGCGTGCCGCCGGTGCCAGGCCGTCTTGCCGTCTGTGGGTTTGTTCGATTCTTCCCTCGTCAGTTGGAAATCTTTCGAGTTTTGGGAGGGTCTCTAGTCCGTAGATCTCGAGATAATTGTTTCCAACGAGATTCCGCGAGTATCGGGATTTTGAGATGGACTTAGATCTGCAGATTTTCCGTCGTCGAGGATGAGAGCAATGTGGCTCCGAGTTTTAGATATGTTAAAAGATGAATCTTTTAAACAATC
>JAATWR010000175.1:0-50000 GCA_018703725.1 Brassica juncea
TATCAAACAAATATTTTACCGTAAATTGTAAACGCAAAAGCGTATCCACGAAAAATAAAGAGGAAATATTATTTGCATTGGAAATTTGTTATTAATATCATTCGAAATTTTCAGCAACAAAAAAAAAAACTAGAAACCAAAATCAGAAAAGGAAGAAATATTGTTTGCAAGAGCACATTAGCGTTTAGTTACAGTTTGCACAAAACATCTATTATTCAAGAAAAAATCTTCTCGTACTTATAACTTGTAAACACAAACATAAACATATACAGTTTGAATTTTCAAAATTGTTACTGATATAAATCATTTAGTACTAACCTTTCTGGTGAGTTCTTTGATTTCATTGGTCAGAATTTCTTCCTGCAAAATTCGAGAATATATGATTAGTTTGACTGACATTGCTCTATGATCAAATTGATCAGTTTAAGTTATATTGTTCTAAGATTGATCGCTCCATTCGCTGTTGGGATGAGCGGCCGACCTAAGAAAATTATTCATGACAGTTTAGGTCTAAAGTGGATAATATTATACTAAATAAGAGGTTTGGCATCTCACTTTAATTAAACGTCTAATCCAGCGAACAGCATTTGGTCTGGTTCTATTATATTTGGTCTTTCTCGACAAATTGCTATCAGAGCTGAAGTTTTGTGGTCTTTGGTGTGAAGGAAAGATTGTTAATGTAAATATACAATCTAAGATTCACATCGAATATTAGACCAATATATATAGATTGTTAGAGTATATATAGTATGAAGTTTTTTGTGAAGTAACTGGTCCAAAAATAAATCTGTGAGAACTTATTAGCAAAACAGACAGTATCATACTAAATGAGGGGTTAGACATATGGTGATGGACATCTGGCTCTAATTAATAGAATATTTACCCCCAACGAAAGACATCTAGTTTGGCTCTTGTAGAGCACCTGTCCCAGAAGGGCATCTGATCCATTACAACAAATTGATATCAAAGCCAAATTTCTGTGGTCTTTTGTCCGAGAGGAAGATTTGTTAAAATAAATAAACAATCCAAATTTCTCATTGCATATTAGACGAAAAAAAGTTTTACATATATATATCTCCGGTCTAGCCCCACTTAGTACGAGACTTTTTAAAAAACAACCAACCGAGAACATATTTGTGAAATTTAGACACAAGATGAACAATATACTAAACAAGAGGTTAGACATACAGACATCTAGCTCTATTTTTAGCAAAATAAAAGACATCTAGCTCTATATCGAAGAAACAGGAAAACATCTGGCTGCTCACAACATCTATCATCTAACTTTAATATATATATATATATGTGTGTGTGTGTGTATATTATTATTTTTGTCAGCATATGTATGTGTATATAGAGATAAATATTACCTTTTTCATACGAATTCCACGTAAGCTCATTTCAAGTTGGCTTTCTATATTGTGCAACTCCTTAACACTCAGACCATTTAATTGCTGTGCCGTTAGTTGTCTGCTTCACACAAAAAGTTTATTATGATTTATGCATGTACAGTTTTTTTGTGGCCTTTAATCACATGTTTACACAGTCCTCATAAAATACACATACAAACATTAGGGACATACGAGTTATGTTGTTATATGAATTTCGACCATTTCAAAATGTAAAAGATATTATCAATTTATCACAAGAAAATGTGGTAGCTAGAAGAACAAGACACTAGACATGCTAGATACGCAAAACTTTAGCTGAAAAGATATACAAAAACTAAATAAAGAGACGGGATGAGCTTCTGTTGAGAATCACACATGGCAAAGTGAGAAAAGACCAATACTAGTGTATAAAAGAAACGCTAAACCACAAATTAAAATGCTAGTTATTTTTTAGCCTAAAAGTCATAATTACTCACAGTATTAAAAGAAGTACGTATACATACCGATGAGTTTCCTGCAATGAGTGCAGTTCTTGTCTTAGAGTTGTGGCCTCTCTCTGCCAAAACTACAACAACACAATCTACCTCATCAACTCTCAAACTCAAGTTTAATAATACAAACATGATTAAGATCTTTATTAGTATAACTGCATCTCCTCTTGTGTATTGTGCCATTTTGAATAGTATACGTACCTTAACTTCTGATGCAGTGTTCAATAGTTGTTGCTGCTCCATCTTGGTCTTGTTGAATCGTTCAATAGTCGATTTCATACTGTTCATTTCAGTATATTGAAATTGTAGTTAGTTTATAGGGTTTACTTCCTTCTCGGACAATACTAATTATGTTTTGTAATGTTAGGAAACTTCCTTTTGAAAATAGCACAATCTTCATAGTTTTTATAAAGAATTTCTCACATAAGAAAAGTATTTATAAATGGTTTTCTCCATGATTTATAAATGTCTCATATGCTATAACAATAAGTATTTTAAACATATTGGAAAAACGTATCTTCAAAATAAATTTGAAGTATTCACATTTTGAAGTCATATATTATTATATATATATATATATAAATGTCTCATATGCTATAACAATAAGTATTTTAAACATATTGGAAAAATGTATCTTCAAAATAATATGAAGTATTCACATTTTGAAGTCATATATATATTACAACTTTGTACTAGTTTCTAGGTCAAGTTCACATATTGGTGACTCCTATTATAATTATTTTTACAGTAATACTTATATTAAACTCAATATCCATTGAAAAATATATACATATATATATAGCTCTTATAGTTTAAACTTAAAATATAAATAGTTCAAAAATATAAAATAAAATATTTTGATGAAATATATTGATACAGTGGTATATAGTTAGAATACTGATCAGTCATCTGATGTTCTGTCAAACTAATATATTTTTTCTTGTTCAAACTAATATCTTATAAATACAAGTTTGTGAGTGAAACTCGTCACTTTATGGTGATCAACTCGCACACTCCCTTTAATCACTCTTTTAGTTTTTCATCGTTGTATTTGTTTTTTAGCTTTGAATACGTATATGTCGTCCTCTACTTCCCAGATGTTTCTAAATTTGGCAAACAGATGTATAAATAGACACACATATTATATACATATGTGTACATGATATATGCATACACAATGATACACATGTCCACACATACACAATCCTTGAAATGAGCTTAAGCTTGTCTAGTTAGTTTTTTTTTTCCTTTAAAAATAATTGTTGTACTCAATATATACACCACCTTTTATACTGAAATGACCAAGAGCTAGATGCAGATACATAAAATTGTACACAAAAAATGCACAGATCAAACAGCTAAACACATCTCACTGAAATATAATATCACCCTTCTTTGCTCAAATTTTTTTAGTCCAACCCTTCCAAGCAAACATATTACCCGTACATGCCATTATCTAAGTACATGTACATATATACTTTCGTTAATAGATATAGATATACATATAAATTTGTTTATATCTATGTATATATTTGTGAAAAGATCTAGAAATTCAATAAGGAAAATAGAAACCTGGAGCTGGCAAAGTCATAGAGTTTGTTGGTATTGGAGAAAATGATGAGACCCACCTCTGCATCGCAGAGAATAGCGAGTTCTTTAGCTTTCTTTATGAGACCTTTTCTTCTTTTGGAGAAAGTGACTTGCCTGCTAGTCGAATCATCGATCCTCTGGATCACAATCTTCCCTCTCCCCATCAATATTACCCCTATCTTGATCTTTCCCTCGATCTTGGCGATCTTCCCCGTTCTAGGGTTTTCTAGATCTTAGCACGACCAAAGGAGGAAGAAAAAGAAGAACGAATCAGGAGAGAGAGAGAGAGAGAGATAGAGAGAGAGAGAGAGAGAGAGAGAGAGAGAGAGAGAGAGAGAGAGAGAGAGAGAGAGAGAGAGAGAGAGAGAGAGAGAGAGAGAGAGAGTCAACAATCTTTTCGAGGAATAAACATATATGTGTAGTCTATTTGAGTCGTTTGTATTGGTGGATAGAACTTGAGGGTCATTTAGTAAAGTACCACGTTTATAACCTAAACATATGTGTTTACTCGGGGAAAAAAACTAAACATATGCTTAGTTATTTATATCACGGAACACATAAGAAAGGAGAATGACTGAACTTGAAGTATATGATTTCGCTAAAAGATAAATAACATGTATGACGTTATTTCAAAATTTCGAAAGTTCAGATATGTTTTTGCATGGTGATATAAGTTAGGTATGAAGTGAACATATCGCGATATAATGGGTATACAATGGCTGTTTTCCGCTACGCATCAAACATATGATAAATCTTGATTCAGTTTGTGTTCTTATAGTTGAATTTCAATTTTAATAGTTTTCTCTTTTGGGATCATTTGATCTGAAAATATATTATTATTCTAAAATTTAAATAGCAGTACATAAGTTGGTCTATGCTATAATAATATATTAGATTTCAGATATATTACAACTTTCTAAGAATATCTCAACATTTTTAATGTTTTTAATTATTTATATAGTTTTTGTTTACATTCAGATTTAATTTGAGATATCTATTCTATTAAAAGAGAAGTCACAACTTCTCTTTATGTATGATTTTTTTTAAACATACAACCCTTTCTAGAAAGTCATATATATATATATATATATATATTATGAAATCTGAAGTACAAATAGAACTAATTTTATTTTTAACAGATTTATTTCATCTTTTATTTCCTTATTTTCACTCATCTTAACTACTTTATCAATTACTCTTTTCTAAATAATTTGACAGCATTTATTATACAATTACAAAACATAACTTACCTATTTAATTAATTTATTATATCTTTTACATTTTTTCATACTTCTTAACTACTTCATTAATTGTATTTACCATAATAATTCGACATCATTTATTTTACATGTTAACCATAATAATTCAAAATGTTTGAACGAAAAACTTTTTATTTGTTTACATAATCAATTATGTATGGGTATTCAAGACCAATGCCCCGAGCCTCAGTAAACTACCTTCGATAGGTTCAGAACCTGGGAACTACTGCTAGACTACGGTCCAATTCAGGGAAATCGATTCTCCCCCTGGTTCGAACCTAGGTTGCATGGAAGCTTCGTCATATGTCCGTTTCCCGCTTCGGAACCGGAATCGGAATCGGAAGCTTGTGGAAGCTCTCGGAATCTCGCTTCCAATGCGCTTCCAAAAATACCTCTTAAAAAACACGTTGGAAGCTTACGATTCTGTTTTGGAATCACGCTTCCGTTTAAAAAAAATACAATGTCATAAGTAAATAAAATATAAGAAACATTGTTTTATTTTATATAATAGTGAAATAGAGAATATAAATATACAAATATTAAAACTAATATTATAAATTATCTTTATACATTGAGGGTTTATTAGAGATAAATCGTATACATATTCAAATATATTGTGTTAATTATTTACGAAATATTAAAAATAATTAGTATAATAATATTTTAAAACTTAATTTATATATATTTTCACTGTTTTAGCATGAAATCTTTTAAATTTATTATAAATGAATAAATATTTTATTTTTAATTGGATGTTCTAATTTTTAGTCATTTTTGTAATTTTTATATTTTAATATGTATATATATACACACATATAAATATACGCTTCCGATACGTTTCCGCTTCCTAATTTTTTTAAAAATCTCGTTTCTACGCTTCCATACGATTCCGCTTCCGCGAATCCACTTCCGTTTCCATGTAACATAGGTTCGAACACGGTCCAGGCGCAAGATGAACCCGAGAAAATGGAATTAAAGAGCGATATCCTGCTCAAGGAAAGCTTGTTAAAATGGAGCAACTCTGGTTGACTCAAGTGCACATGTTATTCCTTGAATTCGATGACAAAATCGAAAAGTTAAGGGACAAAGTGTTGGGGAAAAATACTGATCAGTTCTTTCAGGTATCGATTTTTTTTTTAGTTTTGAAATTAGATTCCGCTTGGATATTATAAATTTTCGGGTGGAGTTAGAGTCGGGCTTTTCTAAGTCCTTCTAATGTGTATGAACTTAAAAAAACAAAAAAAACTTATGTGTTTAAAAGTGTCATCAAATAATTTATAGAAAATAAAATAAAAATAACACCCGAAGCTCTAATTTCATTTATTTCTTAATAACATTTTCTAACTTACTAAATCATTCCATATCTTCGATACTATAATAACTACCTGGGCTTAGAAACACGGTTCAGTTAACCCAACATATATTTATTTATTTGCAAAAATTTAACCTTTGCATTAATGTATTCACATACGCAAATGTTGGTATATATATGTTTAAAAAGATGCCTATATGGAGCCTAACCTTTTCTAAATAAAAGTCATCTTCAACCGTTTCGGTTTATTCTGAAATAAATAAAACACAATCGAATTTAACCGGTTCTTACCATCATTTCTAATACATGATAAGATTCACTATTCAACATGTCGGTTTTATACAGCTATTAGACAAAATCATATATCTAACTTAACCCGTATTGATCATCATTTCTAATACATTTGTAGCTTGACCATTCAGCCGGTTCGGTTAAATAGTAAATAAAATAAGAGTTAACCAGTTTTTAGAATGTTATACTGGCCAAGCTTCACACGCACTAGAACAGAGAAGTTGTATCACATCTTTATCATGTATCACATAATAATCACATAAAACTGGTTTGTGATACTTTATAATTGGTACTTACATAATCATAAATTATAATTTAGAACCAAGTTTGTGACAAAAAATAAAAAATAAAACCAAGTACATATTATACACATATCAAAAGATGATCAAAGACACGGTTTAAAACCATGTACTTCTATGGATTTATTAGTAAATATAAATGTTTACTTTTAAAAAACTTAACTACTCACTCAAAAGTCAAAACCAAAATTCGGTTGCATTATACGATCAAAAAGTATTATCTATATTCCATAATACTCTCTCTATTTCACAAAGTTACATATTTTAGAAAAAAAAATTGTTTCAAAAAAATACATATTTTATATTTTCAATGTATATTTTATCAAGTTTTAATGATTAATTGCAAACTTCAAAAAACTTGATTGCACTTATTGGATTCTTATTGGCTTAAAATTATGGAGAAAAGATCAGCACAAAAAATTATGCATTTATTATTTTTTTATTAATATGTGTGAAAAATCTAGAATATGTATCTTTCTGAAACAGAGGGAGTATTCACATAATTTATTTATTAATTTCCATTAAATTCTCATCAACACTAACTAATGCATACAATATCTATTTTTAAAAACATTCCATAATCATATCCATTGTCAAAGGTAAATTCACAAATCATTTCATATTGCGTGAGGGCTTACTAATCAGATATTCTAAGAATTTATATCAAAGCTATTAGTATATGATCACATATTTATGTTGCCATAAACTCTTTATTTGATTTCCTCATTTTTTGTTCGAAATCTTCGTACCTATAATATATTCCCTTCATTTAATTTTAATTATCATCTAGGTATATGCACACATATTAAGAAAATATTTAGTTCTACATATTTTCAAACTAAAAATATAATTACTAATACATCTAACCATATTTCAACCAATAGAAAAATAGAAGAATATTACCAAAAAAATTTGTATTCAATTTGCTAATGACCCATTATATTTATAGATAGATAGTATATTGTCGTATATTGTCCCAATTTATATGATATATACTATTTAAAAACAAAATATAAACTATTTTAAAAAAATACATACTATAATTTTATTATACATGATTTGTATATTTATGTAAAGCCATTTATTTCTAATGCTTAAACTAAACTGCATATAAATTTATGTTTAATAATATACCTTAATATGTAATATATTTAAATATATGTCAATGTTATTTTTAATATTTGATAGTTCAATTTTCAAAAATAAAAACTAATACTAAATGTTTAATTGTTTACTTGATAATACTAATCTAAGAAGATATAATTTTAATTTTTGTTAAACTTATAATTTTGTGAAATTTTTCTATTTTACCAAACTTTACAAGAATTTATTGAGTTTAATAGTCAAACACAAATACAACGGACAGAAATATATAGAAGAAGATACAAACACATATGATAGACAGTTTGAAATAATTAATTTGATTAGAAACAAATAAACTATAACATTATTGTGTTTGAAAAAGCCATATACACATTTAAAAATATGTAATTATTATAATATATATCATTGTTGAAGTAAAAAACAAAATATCTACATAAATATAAATAAAAACAAAATAACTGCGCGGTTGCGCGGTTTAAGGTTTAAAATCTAGTTTAAATTAAGATATCTCTGGTGATGTTTTTAATATTTGTTTAAAATAAATCTCCTACAGCCTTTTCTTTAGTGAAGTTAGTATCACTAGATTCACTACTGTCAAAGCTTCTGATCCAAAAGGGACAACATGGTGTCATGGTGAATAAATAGTAACCACGTGGGTATCACTGCTTTGTTTTCTACCAATTAGATCTCGAGTCTCCAACCCATATATCATACTATGTTTTGAGTTTTTCTCTTTAATAAAGAGTCTCTTTATGTTTATATCCTTATAAATGAAACTTTAATAAAAATGTCTACTTGTCAGATGTCAGCCAGGACGTCAGTGTACCATTTTACTCCTCCTTTTTTGCTCCGACTAAAGAACAAAGACTTTCGGTTTTCCAGAAAAAAAAAAAATTGTTGCTTTATTTTTTTTTTTGAAAAAGAAAAAGGCTTTATTTGTTTAAAACGTATTATAAGCCCCCCCCCCCCCCCCCCCCCCCCCCCCCCATTTTACTCCTCCTTTTTTGCTCCGACTAAAGAACAAAGACTTTCGGTTTTCCAGAAAAAAAAAAAAATTGTTGCTTTATTTTTTTTTTTGAAAAAGAAAAAGGCTTTATTTGTTTAAAACGTATTATAAGCCCCCCCCCCCCCCCCCCCCCCCCCCCCCCCTATATAGTCCAAAGATTTCACCGTTCGTTTTTCAAGATTGTGAAACTTATAGCTTCTCATAATATCTGAATAAAACATTATATATTATGGAATAGATAGAGTATTTGTTCAGTTAGTTTTTTTAAACGTAAATTTCTTTTTTGATATTTTAAAATATAAGATGCTTTGACATTTTTATGTTAATTTTAGTTTTACTAATAATCGTTCAACCAATTATATTTTACAGTTGTTTTAGTATTAGATCGATTATTTTATTTTATATTTATAATGATGATTTTTTTAAGAATTAAGATTTTTAATCTTTGTGTGTTTTTAATATATCATCTTACACTACCATTAAACCCCAACATTTTAATAATTATAGCTATTTGAGAGATAATGACTACCACTCACTAATACACATGATTGCCGTAATTCATAATTCGGTATATAATTAAAAAGCTTATTAGAGGTAATTTGATTGACATATTATCATGCAAAATGTTGCATTAATTCATCATCAAATAAGCCTACATAAGCTTATCATGCCGGGACACCTGTTTAGTGGATTTATATTTCTAAAAAAAAAAAATCAGTTCTATAATTAGCATTTTTAATGGAGAAATTCTTGGGTTCACCCCTGGTGTGGACCTATAGGTTCACCAACCAATGAAAATTGTTTATTTCATATGCAGATTTTTTTAAAAAGAAAATAGAATATTTAGAATTTAATTTAATTCAAAAAAACAGAAAATAAATAAAAGATAGTAGTAGTTATTAAAAAAATATAACATTGTTAAAGTTATTCATATTAAACCCTAAACACTAAATCCTAAACCCTAAACCCTTAGATAAATATTAAACCCTTGGATAAAGAGATATATAAAAAATAAATAAAAAATAATAGTAGCTATAAATTTTTTTTAATATTGTTAAAGCCGTTCATACTAAACCCTAAACCCTAAATCCTAAACCCTAAACCATAAACCCTAAACCCTTGGGTAAAAAATATTCTATAGGTTTAGAGTTTATCCAAGGGTTAATATTTACCCAAGGGTTTAGGGTTTAGCATTTAGGGTTTAGGTTTAGGGTTTAGTATGAACGATTTTAACAATGTTAAAAAATAAATTCGTTTTTTTTATAGTTACTACTATTTTTTATTTATTTTCTGTTTTTTTTTAATAAAACCAAATTAAATTCTAAATATTCTGTTTCCTTTTTTGAAAAAATCTGCATATGAAATAACCAATTTTCATTGGTTGGTGAACCTAAAGGTTCACCTAGGGGGTGAACCCAAGAATTTCTCTTTTTAATGCCCGTTGGAATATTCATCTTCTAAAGCTATCTTAGTTTTTCATTTTCCTTATCTACTCCACAAGCAAATCTAGGTAAATAGTTCAAGTATTGCATTAACATGTTCTTACTCTTTGATCCATTTAGAACCGTAGAGATACATTCAAGATTTACGAAGTTCATGTGAAAGAGAAAAAATGATACTAGTAGTTGGTGTTTACGAGTATAAACAGTATTTCCTCTATTCCAAAAAGATATATGTTTTAAAATTTTCGCAATTATTAAAAAAATATATTAAATTTTAGTTACCGCATTATTTTTTGTAGTTAATTATTTCCTATCAGTGGCGGATGTAAGTGTATGGGTATGGGGTTCTGTGTCCCCTACTCTTTTTTGTTTTCCCTTAATTAATTTAAACTTATTTGATTAAATATTTTTTCTTTTAAGGGAGAATAAGAAAAATGCCCCTAATCTAATTTTACTTTTGATACTTTTAGTATTGTGTCCCTGACTACAAATGTGTCGAGATCCGCCCATGTTTCCTATAGCTTTAACCAATAAGATTTCTAAAAATGTATTCCCTCCGTTCCTAAATATAAGATGTTTAGAAGAATTTTTATGTTTCTTAATAAACATGTTTTACCTAAAACATCTTATATTTAGGAACGGAGGGAGTAGTTATATTTTTTGAAGTTTATATTTTACCATTGATTAATACATTGAAAATGTAAAAAAAAAATATCTTTTTGAAACAATTTTTTTTTTAAACATGAATTTTTTCATAACGGAAGGAGCAATTAACTACGACCTCATTTACATCATTATTCCCATTTTGATGCTTTTGAATCCATATAGTAGTAATTAAAATTACTACATTTGATACTTAATCGAAACTTGAACTGTAAGTCCTCGGAACTTGAACACTGGTTGTGATTGTACTATATGTTCCAAGCTTGTTGGCCATGAGTTCATTACTTGAAATCATTAACAGTCAACTAAGATATAATCTTTTACAAACATAAACACCTGAAACTAATTTATATATACTTTAAAGAGTTAATGAAGTATTTTATATAATAATACTATATGTGTTACACTAGAATAATTAAAAAATGAATAAAGTAATAGCACTAACTTGCCTTTAAATCTCATTTTATTGGTTAATTACCAAGTTTTAATTAACAATATCAATTAAAATAGATTACTATATGACTACATCAAAGTCTAGAAGAGGAAATGGTATAAGAGAATTCCTAATATATTAACTAATGTAGAAGTCACTAATTTATAAGAAGATAAGAGTGATTTATAGGATAAGTTTTATGTAAGATGTATAAGAGATCAAGAAAATCACATTCTAAAATATTTCACACTTGTATTTCACTATGAAATATTTCACATCAAGTAAAACATATGTTATCATCTCAAATTATGTCATTTACTTAATTTTTATAGACGCTTGAGATTAATCGCTCCAAACTTTTTAATGAAGAAGTAAAATTCCTCTCCTCATCCATAAATATGTGTTTCACCATTCTAAAAGATGTAACATTTTTAAATAAAACACATATAAAGAAAAATATTATAGGTGAGAAGAAAATCATTCTAACTCTAACATAGAGACCAAAATTCATCTTCTATAACCAAAACCATTTAAGAGGACTTCACTGATACAATGAATGGCAATGTTATGTTAATCATACTAATAGTTATGGTACAGGGTTAGGAAAATTTGTCAAATGTGACTCAAAATCAATTTGAAATGTAAAATTAAATTTCATATTCAATCAAATGCAAAAATAAATTATATGGTTACTAAAATTACTATTTACCTTTTATGACAAAGAAAATTTACGGAGTCTACACTTAACAAAGATTAGTAGATTTCTAAATCAATCTACTTCATAATTTGATCTAATAGATTAGTAGACATCACCAGAAGACTACATTTTAATTAATTTTTGGTCAACCTTTTAAAATTTTATTCTAACACAAAACTAACATATCTTTATAGAATAGAGTTAAGTTGTTGTCTATTTAAAAAAATCAAAATTTTGGTCAAGTGCATAACTAGCCTCTCACATACTTCAAGTGAAATCAACTAGAAGCAAACCTTAGATCTCTATTACATTGAAAGAAAATGACAAAATATAGTAGAATTGATACACTAAAAATGAATCCTTGCTACTGCTAAGTTAACAGTTGTAATTATAGTACTTTAGATTCAAATCCAGAGGACCAGTCTACACTTTATTTCTATGAGTTTCGAAATCAAGCTAAGAAGAAGATTTCGTTTTGGTTTTAAGAATGACGATAGGAAACAAGTAAAACTAGATATTGATGCAAATTAACAAGCAGCTAGCCTAGGGTGTTTCATTGGGTGTTGAATTCGAGCCAAACAATTATTCAAGCGCAGAGAAGCGCTTTCTAGAACTCGGATCACTCAGCTGGAACACCCCACTGTCGTGGTGGTGATCTCTTTGCAGATCGATCTCACCATCTAACTGTCGTTGAGATGAGAATCGATTGCAAGCTTCGAGGACAAGCCCGATCAGTTCACTTACTACCCTAATATCTACTTTCGCTGATTAGGGATATTAAGCTCATTCAATACAACTCAAGTTATCTCCTAAGTGGTTAACTAGGTGATGAACTTAGGATCTAACAATAAGTGATCAGATTAATGAAAGCATTAAGAACAGTATGAATGAAGAATTAATTGAAATCGCTTATCTATGTTTATCTCATGTCTCAACACCCTAAAAACCCTAGGCGAGCTAGGTCACTACTCGATCATGATGCAAACAATCAAAGACATAATTCCTGAATAATATTGCATAAGAACAAGAGTAGAAACAAAAGGGTTCAGATGATCTTCTCTATGAGAGGATGGATTCTTCTCCCTTACAAGTTGCAGATCGCAAAAGCTAAAAATTCTCTTGTAAAAACTAGCGTAAGAAAATAATATAGGATAGATGGCGTTTTTATATGGAGGCGCCAATAGGTAGAAAAGAGATTAGGGCAACAGCGCTTTAATTCCCGAAATAGGAGTTTCCTTATTCGCCGGGAACAACCTCGGGATCACTCCGTCTGATTGTTCCGCTTGAGAACAGTCTCGGAACTGTTCTGCTTGAGTGTTCTCCGCAGAATTGCTCCAAAAAGACATCTTCTCTTCATGCACCTTCTCTTCATTCTTCTACCAACTCTAGACCTGTAAAAGATAAAAAAGAACTAGATTGACATGGGTTAGAGACTCGAATCAAATGAAAACATATATATAATGATGTGAAAAACACCATATATCAATTCCCCCAGACTTAGATCCTTGTTTGTCCTCGAACAAGGCAAGTATCAAGAACAGGGAGAAAGGTTTGAAAGTGTGGGAACTCGCTTAATCTCAGCAACCATACTCTTACCACAAATCTCTGAACCATACAAGCTGTAGATTAGGACCACACACACTTACTGGGAACCCCCTGATCGCTGTTCGAAGATCGGCTCCTTACTCGACATCTCTACCTGAAAAGGCAACACTTTCGAGACAAAACTCCTTATGCTCAATTAAGATTAGCGTGAGCTTCTTATCATAGGTTCTACTCAGGGAGAACGGGCAAGGTATAGAACAGGCTAACTTTTATGGTGGAGTTCAGGAGTGTTTAGGGGTTACCAAGAGCGGATGCAAGATATCGCCCAAAATGGTCGTGAGAGGACGGCTCCATTTATGTCCACAGCCCTTACTCATCTCTGCTAGTCGGACTGCTCTCCGATTAGATCGATCATAGGACCGCTCTGCGAATCAATTTCCCTTCAGAACACTTCGCTGAAACCACCATTGCTTTCTCAACTTCCTCAGTGGCACGCATTATAGATTCTTCCCCTTCTCGTCACCAGTAAACAACAAAAATAAAGACTTTTTTTTTTGAATATAAACATAAGCAAATACAAGATGATGGGGTGACAAGGAAGGAGGTAACAAATGATGTACGTGATGCCACTGGTGATTCATCCTGGTTCGTTCTAGCCACTGCCTTCCTTCATTGTTCTTTCTGGTATCGGAACACTCCCACTGATTGTTCTCTTGTCTGCCGTGTTCCACCTTCACTGAATGTGTGAGCATTAATGAGTAAGAACTGTGTCGATCCTTTTCTCTCCGACCTTTTTGCACATATCTGCACATAAAGTACTAGAAAAGCAATTGCATGAGGGTGGAACAAAAGGTTAGGATACACGGTGGGAACTAGCTAAAGATGAACTAGCCACTCAGGAACAGCAAGAGTGATAAATGTGGGAACCGAAATTCGCACCGTCAATTTCCGATAAAGATTTATGGAGGAAAATCGAGTTAACCCGATCTTCCTTGAAGGTCCCGGATATCTGCTGGGCCGCACACGAAACAATCAATAAAAATAGAAGTTGCGAAAATAGAAATCGTAAAAGTTGAGCGAAAGAGATCTTATTTCTGAATTATCGTTTGAGCGTGTACAACAAGAAAAGAAATCGGCCGTAAGGGCTGTCGAGGAGTCCGCTAGTCTGGTCGCCTAAGTCTATCCTAGTTGAGTCGCAGCTCGCTAGTGAAAACAGAAAAGAATGCTAAATCGCTCTAAGTGCTAAGTGCTTGAAAGTTTGTGATCTGGTTTGCTTCTTGCTCAAAGCTCTCCTTATATACTCCTCCTAAGACGGTCTATCTTCTCGCGGGCTGAGTCGGGCTTTTTCCATTTTCGTCCATCTTCGTGTTTATCGGGAAACTTGACATTTATCTTCGGAAATCTTGACATTTATCTTCTGGAAACTTGATATTTATCTTCTGGAAACTTGACATTTATCTCTTATGTGAGGATAAAGATAAACCGTCATAGTTAT
The DNA here is from genome assembly GCA_018703725.1 of Brassica juncea. Taxonomy (NCBI): domain Eukaryota; kingdom Viridiplantae; phylum Streptophyta; class Magnoliopsida; order Brassicales; family Brassicaceae; genus Brassica; species Brassica juncea. The sequence goes on from JAATWR010000175.1 coordinate 15,019, forward strand.
CCTTCCTTTTCGGAAAATCGTACGTGGGCCGTTTTGGCCACGTTGGGCCGTTTAGGCGTTTTTACGGTTTTTCGAAAGGACAGTCTTTGAAGGTTTCGTTGTTTCCGAAGGAACCTCAATTCCTTGTTTAGTCGAGAAAGTGGCGTTCTAGAGTAACCGTGATCATACCAAACTTGCGTAGATTGATCCGAACAAGCTAAGATGGGACCGAACCGGGCACGATAGGACCGAGACCGGGGCGAGGGCCGCAGACTGACGCCAGGCCGACCCGCGCGACGGGTGCCGCCGGCGCCAGGCCGGGGTGCCGCCGGCGCCAGGCCGGCCCGCGTGACGGGTGCCGCTGGCGCCAGGCCGGCCCGCGTGACGGGTGCCGCCGGCACCAGGCCGGGTGCCGCCGGCGCCAGGCCGGGCCGCGTCCCGCGTGCCGCCGGCGCCAGGCCAGGGTGCCGCCGGCGCCAGGCCAGCCCGCGTCCCGCGTGCCGCCGGCGCCAGGCCAGCCCGCGTCCCGCGTGCCGCCGGCGCCAGGCCGGGGTGCCGCCGGCGCCAGGCCAGCCCGCGTCCCGCGTGCCGCCGGCGCCAGGCCGGGGTGCCGCCGGCGCCAGCCCGCGTCCTGCATGCCGCCGGTGCCAGGCCGTCTTGCCGTCTGTGGGTTTTTCGTTGTTTGATCTTTCCCTCGTCAGTCGTTTGCGGGAAATCTTTTGAGTTTGGGAGGATCTCTAGCCGTAGATTTCGAGATAATCGTTTCTAATCCAACGAGATTCCGCGAGTATCGGGATTTGAGATGGACTTGGATCTGCAGATTTTCCGTCGTCGAGGATGCGAGCAACGTGGCTCCGAGTTTTAGATGTGTTAAAAGATGAATCTTTTAAACAATCGGGAAGGCTTTACGGAAGACTCATTGTAGATCTCGGACAATCCAGACATGGGTTTCAAGGGACCAAGATGCCGCCATTGCCCGAGATCATGAGATGATCGCACGGATGGGCGCCAGGACCCTCGCCGTTGGCGCCAGATGGGAGTAGATGATCCTTCCGTGAGTTTTATCGAGCGACGACCCGTTTCTTGGATTTGATCGTCGCTTGGCTTTTCTTTCGAGGATTTTCGGGTGACGATTTCGTCATTGACCGATTTTGACCCCAACAGTTAGCCCCCCAGCTAGCTAGGAACCGTAGAGCCTGTCGGATCCTAGCTTGCGGTATAGCCGTGTGGGAAGGTGTTGAGACGTAATCATTTGCCGAAAATCGGGGTAAATAGTGATTTTACCTCCTTTATATGGAGTAAGAAATCTCATTCTTACTTCATCACAAGGTTTTTACTTTCTCTCTCAAGAATCCTTTCTCTCTCTTTAAGAACAATGTCTTCAAGATCCTCAAAGAGAAACTCTTCTTCCCATTCATCGCCGGATGACTCCCCTGCCCATGTGACGGTGAAGCAGGAGGAGTCAGTCGAGGAGGAAAAGAAGAATGCGTATTAACGAGCCCTTGTAGGTTCGCCCCCAACACTGCCAGAGATCCCTGTTCCGAGGAGGCCTCTGAGGCAGCCCGGTGCTCCTTTTGCGCCGAGCTCGGTTTCTCGTAAATATCTCAAGGTTCTTCGAGATTTTTACCAGGTTCCTGAAGGAGTCAAATTCCGGATTCCCGTTGGTAACGAGAATGCAAGGAATCCTCCGCAAGGTTTCTTTACATGTTACGAAGCTTTCTTTACGTACTGCCGTATGTGGTTCCCAATCCCTGGTGCCATTGTTCGTGCGCTTCACCGCTTCGAACTTTCGATCAGCCAACTCAGCGTTCCTGCCTTGGAGAGTTGGGTTGGCGTACTGATCGCTAGCTACGAACTCGGGATTGATCTTGGTCCCGATGATTTCGAAGGTCTTTGGGGCACTCGGCCGACGGGGAGTGATGGTTACTACTCCATGCTGCCTAAGAAGGATATGGCCATGATTCAGGGGACTACTTCGAATCCCAAATCGTGGCAGGAGCGTTTCTTCTTCGTCCAAATAGATGGCGAGTCTGTCGAGGAGAGCTGCCTCCATCTATTTCCGCGAGCATGGAACTTCAACCGAGGTAATACGACGAAAACCCTGTTGTCTATCTCACCTTTTCGGAAGTGCGAGTTTTAGTGAAAAATTTTCGTTTTGTAGGGAACAACCCTACCGCGCATTTGCCTGGTGACGTCTTTGTCAAGAGAGATCTTCTTCGTCAAAGGCCGTTTTTCTGGAAATCCTTCACCCTCGAACAGATCCGAGACGCGGTTAGGCTTTATCGGTCCCGAGGTCGTGTCCCGTCGTACGACGCCGAACCTGTCACCGCGGCTCCTACTCGGAGGCGCAGACAGAGGTCTCGTAAGGGGAAGGAAATCGATGATGGGGAAGGCTCGGAAAGTCCTTCACCGTTGGGAGAAAAACCTAGCTTTGCTCCAACGGAAAAAGGCGGAGCCAGCGGTTTTCCACCTAACAACTTCTTTGATGGCCTTCCTCCGGAGTTTACTACTGACGAGTCGCTGGAGGATGAGGAGAAACAACGGGTTTTTGCCGAGGGCTCCCAACGTGTCAACGAGGTTTGGCCCTTCGAACTTCTTAACCTTGCGTTCGAGTCTGTATATAAGCATGCTTGCTGATCTTGAGTTTTATGCAGGGACTAAGAGTGTTTAGCGAGGCGCTTGACTCGAGTTTCCGCAAATCCAGGATTGCTAACTTCAAGACCACAGAAGCGGAGCGAGAGCTTTTCCGGTTCCGACAAGAGGTGAAGGCACAGAACGCGAAGCAAGCTGAGCTTCATGCTCGGGCTCTCGTTCGGGCGGAAAGGAGAGGAAGAAGGATGGTCGCAGCGGAGGTGGCAAGACGGGCGGAATCGTTTGCTGCTGAGTTTCAATGTTTTAAAGAAGCTCAGGAGTTTGTTGGTGATTTCCGCGAGTGCCGGGGTTCGGTCGTAAACCTTTACAAGTCTCAGAACCCGGATTTCTCTTTCGATTCCGAGATTGCTGAAATGAAGGATTTCATGGCTGAGTGTGCTCATGCTGAGTCCTTGGTTCCTTCGGTAGAAGAAAGAGTCCGGAGACTATGGGAACCTATCGAGGTTTCCGAAGATACGGTGGAGGCCGGAGCCGATGAGAACGCCGAGGATGGTGGGAATGCTCGAGGCGTGAATGAGGAACTGGACCAGCCTGCTAGTTCATTTGGGATTTCCGCATCCGGATTTCTCAATGTTTAATTCCTTTTGTGAATTGAATTTTTTGGCCGTGTGTGGCCGTTTTTAGTAATTTTATCCTGCGACCGTTGGAGGTTGCATTCTTATGTTTTGGGACTGGCCGTTGGTGGCTTTGAATCCTGCCGTCTTTTGCGGCTTTTATGAATATGAAAATTTGCGAGATTTCGTCTTTTGTTTTGATTTATACTTTCGTCAAGTGTAGAGGGAAGGATGCGAGTAGTCACTTCGTATCCTAACTCTTTTTTTGTCGCTTGGTCCGTATGCTACTTTTTAGCGAGCGTTTTAGGTGTAAGCGATAAGAGACATGTTTTGGGATCTCGTATACGATACTATGTCTGTGAGATGTCAAGATCCAGCAAGACTGGGTTTAGGGCAAGACCTAGGTTTACTCTCAGCTTTGAGGCTGTGCGATGACTGATCGGCTTTCGTTTTGCCTGTTAGTGATTTCTTCCTGATTCTTTTCGTTTAAAGTCCGCGACTAGTCGCCGGCTTATATGACTTGTGTTAAAAGAATCCAGCTATCTTCGGAGTTTATCCGAGATGCTAAACCAAAATTTTGGGTTTCTTGTATAGCGCGCTATGATATCCTTGTTGGATGTAAGAGGACCTTGTAGGTCTGACTACGATTTTGTATTGAGTGAAACGTTTCTTATGAGCGTCCGTCGGGGCCAATCGACGGGCGTGAGTTATTTTTAAGTCGCTGGTGGACTGTCTTTTGCGGATAATACGAGTTTTGTTATCTTTTTACGAAGTTGCGACGTCTCGCGTTTCTTTTGAAGATATGATTTTCGTTTTTCCGAAGCGTTGATGCGTTTAAGTGAGCATGAAAGATAGAAAGAATTTTATTAAAAATTTCGAGAAGTTAGAGTACATGTGCGGATTTTTCGCGTTTTTGTGGGAGTATAGGAGTATACGCACCCAGTCCCCCCCCCTTTTTGGTGAGGGGGATAGCTGAACTCGCCGGGTTTCGACGAGCTGCCTACGTACCTCTTTCGAGGATCAAGCCATCTCGTAGTTCTGATAGTTGCCGCGGACGTTTTTACTCCCCGTGCGTCGCCGTTCCGATCGTGCTGGTCGGATCAGTGGTTTGTGCGGGGGTCGAGCTGTCCGCTCTTACGGCGGTGGATTCAGAGGCTTTGTCGCCGTCTTGAATCGTTGCCTGTTCGGATGATTCTGGATCATCTTTCTTCGAGTCTTCGGGAATGTTTTGTGATTCCTTTGCTCGTTTCGGGTTGGCCGCAGGGGCGTTCCGATCTTTTCGCAGCTTGAACTCGGCTAGGTAACAGAGTCTTGATTGTTTCTGACTACCCCAGATGGCTGCGGTTCCGGTCGGAGTCGGAAACTTGATACCGAGGTGATATGTGGATGGTACTGCCTTCATGGAGTTGATCCAAGGGGTTCCCATGATGGCGTTGTAGATGGCCGGGTTGTCGACTACTGCAAATTCGACGATCTTTGTAACTTCCTTTGCCATGACCGGGAGTTTAATCCTCCCGAGGGTCATGGTAGTGACGCCCGAAAACCCCGTCAAAGGTTTTGGCTCAGGGACGACTTCCCCAAGTGGGATCTTCATCCTGTAGAGGGTGTCGGGGAAGATGACGTTGACTGTGCTTCCTGTATCGACGAGAATGCGGCCGACTTCGAGATCCTGGATGACCAGGTCGATTACCAAAGGATCGCAGTGAGGTTTGTCGATTCCGACGGTCTCGTGTTCCTCGAAAGCGATTGTGTGGTTGGGAACATCGCTGTCCGGGAACCAGTTGGAACTGGTCTCGGCTTTTCGCCCGTAGGCTTTTATCGATGAGACAGAGTCTTGGTAGAACTGTGATCCTCCGATGATCATGTTTACCCTCTGGCGACTGCTGTTGTTCCCTTGGTCGTCCTGTCTTCTTCCGCGTTTTTTCCCCCGATTGGTTTTCGGTTGCGCGGTCCTCGGAGACAGTTTTGTTAGTCTTTGGGCGGTCGGAGTCCAGGAGCAAGTCCTTTATACTCTTGACCTTTGATAGTTCGCCGGTGAGGAGTTTTGCGGCGAGCCGGGCGCCGAGAACCTTGTAGTTCGCAGTGGAGTGACCTCTGGTCTCGTGGAACTCGCAATAGGAGTTATCCTTGTACTGGTTCCTGGTCCAGGTGTTTCCGGAGGTTTTGCCTTGCTCCGAGTTGATGGTGTAGTTATGCTCGCCTTGGGCGTCTTCCCCTTCGTGAAGGACGTATTTGTCGTTACGAGAGGGTTTCTTCTTGGACGCGGTTTTCTGCGGTCCGTGCTTCTGCGATAGAAGCTTCATCTCTTCTTCCATGATGATGAAGTCCGTTGCCTTGTGGAGAGTATCCTGGATTGTCCGCGGCTTTTCCAGTAGTATCCACTTTCGGAACTTCGACTTGTACCAGAGAGTTTTCCTCAGGGAGTCGATTGCGACATTGTCGCTGATGCCTGTTACTCTGGCCATCACCAGTTTGAACCTTCGCATGAAGTCGCGGAGTGACTCGTCTTCCTTCTGAGCTAGACTCCATAGATCCATGTCGGACGTTTCTCTGTCCATGAACATGGAGTACTGTTTGAGAAACGCCGAGGCCAGTTGGCGGAAGCTTCCGATGGAGTTCCTTTTGAGCCGGGAGAACCACTCGAGCGCAGCACCTTTGAGGAGCTCGACGAAGAGAAGACAATGACCTGCGTCCCGTTCGCGCTCCGGGAGTTTGCACCTACCCATTGCGATCTGGAAGGACTGCAGGTGCGACTTAGGATCCGTCGTACCGTCATAGACCGGGATTTTGATCTTCCCTGGGTCTGAGATGCGTGTTTCCGTGATCCGAGTGGTGAACGGCGTTTTCCGTGCTTCCTCGAGAAGTCTATCGATCTCGGGGGCGGAACTGGTCGCCTGATGGATTTGTGATTTTACCGCTTTCACTTCGGCCACGGTCTTTTTGAGAGATTCGCGGAGATCATGGATCTCGCTATTGCTGCCGGCGTTCCTCCGAACCTGTCGGCGCTGGTCGCGATAGATCCGAGTCTGATCTTCCGCGAGTTCTTCCTGCTCCATCCAGTAGAGTTCTTCTTCCTCTTCTGTCATGGGCCTATCGAAGGATACTGTCTGCCGAGCGGACTGGCTTCGGGTTCTCCTAGGGTGGATGTCAGCGTCTTCATCGGAAGGATCCGATCGGTCGCTGATATCTAGATCGATGCGCTCGACGTCGCTTTCCTTGTTTCCCGCAGCCGGGAGTGGAAGGTTTTGCGAGGTCGTTTGCTGTCCTTTCGGAGCCGTTTCCTCGGGAGTGGGCTCTTTCGGGGCATCTTTTTCTCGTGCTTCGGGAGATCCGAAGTCGAGTCTTCTGCCGCGGCGTGCCTAGGTGGATCCGCGCGGCAACTTGCTCCTTGCAGTTAAGGTATCGACCTGTTTTGCGAGCGAGGTTATCAGCTTGTCCTGTTGTTCCGCCCGCGCCTGGGCGGAGGTAAACAGTTCCTTCATCTGCCTGAGCGCCTCAGTGTTCGCATCAGCAGTGACTGCGGACGCATCTCCAGCTGGAGTCTTCTCAGCGTTGGCGTCGACGGGTGTTCCGTCTAGCGCTGGCTGATCCTTGGTGGCGTCGGCAGACATGATCGAGCGTGTGCAGTTGCGAGATAGATAGATTCGTAACCCACCCTCCTTCTAGCGCCAAACTGTGGGAACCGAAATTCGCACCGTCAATTTCCGATAAAGATTTATGGAGGAAAATCGAGTTAACCCGATCTTCCTTGAAGGTCCCGGATATCTGCTGGGCCGCACACGAAACAATCAATAAAAATAGAAGTTGCGAAAATAGAAATCGTAAAAGTTGAGCGAAAGAGATCTTATTTCAGAATTCTCGTTTGAGCGTGTACAACAAGAAAAGAAATCGGCCGTAAGGGCTGTCGAGGAGTCCGCTAGTCTGGTCGCCTAAGTCTATCTTAGTTGAGTCGCAGCTCGCTAGTGAAAACAGAAAAGAATGCTAAATCGCTCTAAGTGCTAAGTGCTTGAAAGTTTGTGATCTGGTTTGCTTCTTGGTCAAAGCTCTCCTTATATACTCCTCCTAAGACGGTCTATCTTCTCGCGGGCTGAGTCGGGCTTTTTCCATTTTCGTCCATCTTCGTGTTTATCGGGAAACTTGACATTTATCTTCGGAAATCTTGACATTTATCTCCTGGAAACTTGATGTTTATCTTCTGGAAACTTGACATTTATCTCTTATGTGAGGATAAAGATTAACCGTCATAGTTATCCTTCCTTTTCGGAAAATCGTACGTGGGCCGTTTTGGCCACGTTGGGCCGTTTAGGCGTTTTTACGATTTTTTGAAAGGACAGTCTTTGAAGGTTTCGGTGTTTCCGAAGGAACCTCAATTCCTTGTTTAGTCGAGAAAGTGGCGTTCTAGAGTAACCGTGATCATACCAAACTTGCGTAGATTGATCCGAACAAGCTAAGATGGGACCGAACCGGGCACGATAGGACCGAGACCGGGACGAGGGCCGCGGACCGACGCCAGGCCGACCCGCGCGACGGGTGCCGCCGGCGCCAGGCCGGCCCGCGTGACGGGTGTCGCCGGCGCCAGGCCGGGTGCCTCCGGCGCCAGGCCGGGCCGCGTCCCGCGTGCCGCCGGCGCCAGGCCAGGGTGCCTCCGGCGCCAGGCCAGCCCGCGTCCCGCGTGCCGCCGGCGCCAGGCCGGGGTGCCGCCGGCGCCAGGCCAGCCCGCGTCCCGCGTGCCACCGGCGCCAGGCCAGCCCGCGTCCCGCGTGCCGCCGGCGCCAGGCCGGGGTGCCGCCGGCGCCAGGCCAGCCCGCGTCCCGCGTGCCGCCGGCGCCAGGCCGGCCCGCGTCCCGCGTGCTGTCGGCGCCAGGCCGGGGTGCCGCCGGTGCCAGGCCGTCTTGCCGTCTGTGGGTTTTTCGTTGTTCGATCTTTCCCTTGTCAGTCGTTTGCGGGAAATCTTTTGAGTTTGGGAGGATCTCTAGCCGTAGATTTCGAGATAATCGTTTCTAATCCAACGAGATTCCGCGAGTATCGGGATTTGAGATGGACTTGGATCTGCAGATTTTCCGTCGTCGAGGATGCGAGCAAGGTGGCTCCGAGTTTTAGATGTGTTAAAAGATGAATCTTTTAAACAATCGGGAAGGCTTTACGGAAGACTCATTGTAGATCTCGGACAATCCAGACATGGGTTTCAAGGGACCAAGATGCCGCCATTGCCCGAGATCACGAGATGATCGCACGGATGGGCGCCAGGACCCTCGCCGTTGGCGCCAGATGGGAGTAGACGATCCTTCCGTGAGTTTTATCGAGCGACGACCCGTTTCTTGGATTTGATCGTCGCTTGGCTTTTCTTTCGAGGATTTTCGGGTGACGATTTCGTCATTGATCGATTTTGACCCCAACAATAAAAAAGGATAAGTAGTCCTGTGTGTAAGTCTCATTCTCCCCTGATCTTGTGCCCATAACAAGAAGAATTAAAGTCCGGATTATGTTCAAATAAAGTGGAGTTAAGTCTATCCAGTGTAACCTGATCGGTATAGAACTTCTGGAGTGTCAAATGAGATAAGTCAGGGTGTTCCAGGTCCATGTGTGGGTCGTTAATCACTGCTAAGGTCACTGAATAAGAAAGTTAAAGCACGAGGTGGTTAAAAGATCATCACAAAATAAGGTCCAGATTCCCAAAATAGTTTTGACTGACTCGCTCTTAAAGACTGACTCGATAAAAGCATTAAAAGGACACAAGGACAATTGCTCCCCCAGACTTACTTCACACCATCCCTGGTTGTGAAAATAAATCAGTGGAAGCTTAAAACACACCAAACAAAAACAAATAACATGAAAATAAATGGTTCATATGGATAGGACAAGGGATAGAAGTAGTCCTTTCGGACTCAGTCTGAATCACCGCTGCCGGAGTGACCAGCTGTCCTCCTGTTCCTCGGAAGTCTCTCTCCTCCAGCTGAGGTGCCGACTTGTTCATTGCCTGGGCGCCTTGTTCTCTGCTGTGTCTGCTCTCCTTGGCCTCTAATGCAGCCTCCCGTGATTCCCCTAAGGATCCTCTTCAAGAGGCTGTTGTTCTTCTTCTGGGAATCAACCATCCAGCGTCTGTAAGCATGGCCGTCCGTGACATCAGCGAGGTCCTCCAGGTTGTACTCTTCATCAGCATTTAGAGTCACATCCTCCACATTGTCCATTTCTGTATCTGGAACTGGCGCACGGGGATCCTCGCATAAGTACTCTGGATCAGGTAGGAACACAATGTTCGCTGAAGTTGTGAAGTCTGTGAGCCCTGGAAGAGGTAGCTTGCAGAATAGAGGGTTCCCTTCCTTGTCAGCGAACTTGTAGGTGCTCTCATCGCGCAAAATGTGGCATGTGACCAGGTAAGCAGCGTCAATGTACTCAAACTCAGAGATGACTGCGTAGGAGCCGAGGTTGATGTTGAAGTGCTGGAACAGGGGAGTGAGCAGGCTGCCGCAGCGGTCCTTCTTGTCGTCTGTTTGGAGCAAAGAGTCTCTCCGCTAATAGAACATGGAGATGAGATGATACCCTGGGTTTGTTTTTACGGGCTGAATGGGTATGAGCTTGTCCCTGCGCATCTCGTCCTCAACTCCTGTGAACAACACCTGCAGCTCTCCATTAGTAACCTTAGAAGTGTACTCCTTTGCGAACAGGATGTTTGAGACAATCTTAGCAATGATCCTCAGAGTAGGGTTCCGGATCTGCGACTGATAGGCTTTGCGAGAAGAGAATTGGCCGGCTGCGATGAGGTCCCAAAAGGCGTTTGCCGGTGTGAACTTCTTCTCAATGGATACCTCCTTAGGCGTGTCTGCGATCTCGTACAGCTCGTTGAGATCATGGAGAGTGATGGAGCAGAACTTGCCGTCAGCCATGAAAGAGAAGGAGCAGTTCTCGTACGTGGGTGCGGTAGGGTTCTGGTAACTGATCTGGGCTGTTGCGAGCACTTGCCGGACCAGATCTGGGTAGAGAACCTGTGCTTTGTAGCAGAGAGGAGCAATGCCCATCGCTTGCAGTGCGTCAAACACGTCTGTGTCGAGACCGAGGGCAGCTAGGGTCTCCGCATGTGCAAAGCGTGTGGGCAAGATCTCTGCAGCGAGAAGCCGGTTGTACCTTGCTGCAGACTCCTTGTCCCAACCCTCACAATTGTAGTCAAGGAGGAATGGGTCGTTGACATCGATCGGTTGACCTTCAACCTTTTTCGGCCATGGGTAAGAGGATGGAGCGACTGCTCTTAGAGGGGGTGCGGCAGTTCCGCGGGAGCTCTTAGAGGGCCTGGGTGCCGAAGTGTACCTAGTGCGGGGAGGCATCTGCAAAATAGAAACAATTCTTCATATTAGCACTGTTCATCGGTTGTTCTAGAAATGATGGACACTCCAATCTTTCAATTAACTCAAGTCCATCGATTTCTAAACAACCTATTAGTTCAACTTCTAGCAAACGCCCAACACATTTACTCAAGCAATCGAGGATCCAACTTTTGTGAACAAATCGGTTCATATCTCCTCATATCAGTCTAATATCGATCCTAGTATCAAGGTTGTAATTGATGAACTACAATCTAAGATCAATCAATCAAGACATAGAGATAAGAGAGTCCAAGAACACTCTTCAAATTCGCGAATTTCTTGCGCCAAGGAGGAGAATTCGAAATGGTTACCTTGGTTGGATTGATGATTCCTGCAAAGACAAACCGATCTCTTGCGGATCCAAGAGGTTAGAGCCAAAAATCGAGAGATGAGATGGAGAGATGAGAGGTTTCGATTTTTAGGGTTCTAGGAGTGTTTTGCGGCGAGAGAGATAGTGGGGAAGTGGAGTGAGTGGGCCTTAAATAGGCCAACCTAACCGCTTCCCCTTCCTCATTTTTTTTGGTCGAGTACTTACCTGGGAACAATCTGCGGAACAAGCGCCGGAGTGTTCTCCTGACAAGGTCTCGAATTTTCTTGTTTTTCTTCCTGCAAGTCAGTTTCTGAAGAGATAAAAACATAAAGAAACAATATTTACACTCACCAATGGGTTGCCTCCCACCAAGCGCTTGTTTTCTGTCACTAGCTTGACTTCAGTGAGCCAATTAGGCTTGAGGGGGATCGCTTAAGGGTATCTCTACACCTTCAGCGATTGTTATGTCAGCAAGATATGGCTTGAGGCGCTGACCATTAACAACAAATTCTCCTCCTCTTGTGCCCAGCATCACAACAGCTCCATAGGGGCGAACCTCCTTGATGGTGAAAGGTCCAAACCATCTAGATTTAAGCTTTCCAGGGAACAGCTTAACCCGAGAGTTGAAGAGTAAGACCTGATCATTCGGAGCAAAGCTTCTGCTGATGATCCGTTTGTCATAGAATGCCTTGGTCTTTTCCTTGTAGATCTTAGAGCTCTCATAGGCCAGATGCCTAATCTCTTCTAACTCGTGGATCTGAATCGTCCGCCTCTCCTTGGCGGGTTTGATGTCGAAGTTGAGCAGTTTCACAGCCCAAGCTGCCTTGTACTCTAGCTCCACAGGTAGGTGGCATGCCTTGCCATAGACCAAATGATAGGGAGTGGTCCCTAATGGGGTCTTGTAGGCAGTTCTGTATGTCCAGAGAGCATCGTCAAGCTTGAGGGACCAGTCCTTACGGGTGGTATTGACTGTTTTCTGCAGGATGTTCTTGATCTCTCTGTTGGAAACTTCCACTTGGCCACTCGTTTGGGGATGATAGGCGGTTGCAACCTTGTGTTTCACGCCATTTTTGCTCAGCAATCCTTGGAACACCTTGTTGATGAAATGAGTTCCACCATCGCTTATAACCACTCTAGGCACTCCAAATCTTGGAAAGATGATGGAGGTAAATATCTTGGTTACAACACGTGCATCATTGGTTGGACTAGCAATCGCTTCTACCCACTTAGAAACATAGTCCACAGCAACCAAGATGTACTCATTCATGTGAGAAACTGGGAACGGTCCCATGAAGTCGGTCCCCCAGCAGTCGAACACTTCTACTTCCAAGATGTAGTTCTGAGGCATCTCATTCTTCTTGCTTATACTCCCCATCTTTTGGCATGCATTGCATCGTGATATGAAAGCGTGGGCATCCCTAAACATAGTAGGCCACCAAAAACCGGCTTGGAGGATCTTGGAAACTGTTTTGAAGGTGGCAAAGTGATCAGCATAGGACGAACCGTGACAGTGATGAAGGATTCCTGGAATATCATCTTCTGGAACACACCTTCTGAAGATCCCATCCTTGCCCTGCCGGTACAAATATGGCTCATCCCAAAAGTAGTGCCTTGCTTCCCTTAGAAATTTCCTCTTCTCATTCCCTGTGAACCTCAAAGGCTCCTTCTCAGCTGCTAGGAAGTTGGCAATCTCAGCAAACCATGGAAGATTCGGGTACTGCTTCTGGATCACTGCAGCGAATGCTTTGTCTACACGGGAACAGTCCTTGCTGACAGGTAATGACTGTTCTGTGTTGCACAGACCAATCGCGTTGACATATTCCATTGGTTGTTCCTCGTCAAGAGCTGTCTCATCTGACACTTTCATCCGGGAAAGATGATCTCCCACTCCATTGTCAACTCCCTTCTTGTCTCTTATCTCTAGATCGAATTCTTGGAGTAAAAGAATCCATCTTAAGAGCCGCGGTTTAGCATCCTTCATCGTGAGCAAGTACTTCAGAGCTGCCTGGTCTGTGTGCACGATCACCTTTGATCCAACTAGGTAGGATCTGAATTTCTCAAATGGAAACACGATGGCAAGTAGCTCCTTTTATGTGGTTGCATAGCGACACTGAGCTTCATCCATAGTTCTGCTAGCATAGTATATCACGTGCAGCTTCTTGTCTTTCCGCTGTCCAAGAACTGCTCCTACTGCAAAGTCACTCGCGTCTGTCATGATCTCAAAAGGAAGATTCCAGTCTGGGGGTTGAAAAATCGGTGCACTGACTAGAGCTCTCTTGATCGTGTGGAACGCGGCTAGACTGTCGCTATCAAAGGCGAACTGGGCGTCTTTGCAGAGCAGCCGAGTGAGTGGCCTTGCAATTTTCGAGAAGTCCTGGATGAACCTTCTATAGAAACCAGCGTGTCCCAGAAAACTCCTTATTCCCTTTACTGAAGTTGGTGGCTGCAGACTCATCATGACCTCGATCTTTGCTTTGTCCACTTCGATGCCTTTCTCTGATATCTTATGCCCCAGAATAATTCCATCTCTGACCATGAAGTGGCATTTCTCCCAGTTCAGCACCAGATGCTTATCTTCGCATCGCTTCAGAACCCTGCACAAATTTGACAAACATACATGAAAGGAGCTTCCATAGATGCTGAAATTGTCCATGAAAACTTCAATTATGTCTTCGATTAGGCCAGTGAAAATCGACATCATGCAGCGTTAGAAGGTCGCTAGAGCATTGCACAAGCCGAAGGGCATCCTCCTGTATGCGTATGTTCCATATGGGCATGTGAACGTCGTCTTCTCCTGATCGTATGGGTGGATGGGAATCTGAAAGAAACCTGAATAACCATCTAAAAAGCAATAGTAAGGGTGGTTAGCCAATCTTTCAAGCATCTGATCAATGAAAGGAAGTGGGAAGTGATCCTTGCGAGTCGCTGCATTCAGTTTACGGAAATCAATGCACATGCGATGACCAGTAACTGTTCTAGTAGGGATTAGTTAATTCTTTTCATTTGTTATAACAGTGATCCCACCTTTCTTAGGTACTACATGAACAGGGCTAACCCACTTACTATCAGAGATCGCGTAGATTACACCAGCTTCTAGAAGATTCATTATCTCTTTCTTTACAACATCTTTTAGATTTGGGTTTAACCTCCTCTGATGTTCTACAGAAGTCATCGATCCATCTTCCAGGTGTATTCTATGCATACACAGATCAGGTGAAATGCCAGGTATGTCAGCTAGAGAATATCCTAATGCCTTACGATATTTTCTAAGTTCACATTAAAGCAGAGCAGTCTCGGCATTGTTCAGGTCGGCATTCACTATGACAGGATATGTGGAATTGGGTCCAAGGAATGCACACCTGAGTCCCTTGGGAAGGGATTTTAGCTCTACCTTTGGAGCCTTCAGCTCGCTCCATGAGTCATCGGTCTGAGCTGCCGGAACATACGGGTTCTGAGGCGCGATTGTTCCAGCTGGTTTGCTGAGCTCGCTGTTCTCCCCCAGACTTAGATTTGCCACCATCTTTTCCATACTCCTGGCTGAATCCAGGACCTTGGCATAGGCATCAGCATCAATACTTTCTAAGCTCTGCTCGGCTTCAGCTTTGATTAAGGCGAGTTCAAGAGGGTCATCGGTGAGAATCTCCTCAATCATTCCCTCATGCGGTTCTAGCGGATCGCTCTCTTCTTGGACAGTGAAAGTTTTTCCATCCAGCATTGGTTTCTTAAGCATCTGATTCATCTCAAACTTCATCACAATGTCTCCAAGATGGAGATCAATTTTCCCTTGCAGAACGTCTATGATAGCTCCCACAGTGCACATAAATGGTCTGCCCAGGATCAGGGGATCTTTTGATTCTTCCTCGAGTTCCAGAACAACGAAATCGGCAGGGACAAGTGTGTTCCCAACCAGAACTTGGAGATCTTCAAGGATTCCAACCGGAGACTTCACCGATCGATCAGCAAACACTAGGGACATCCTGGTAGGCTGGAAATCCGTGTATCCAAGGCGCTTAGCCACAGAGTATGGCATGAGGTTTATGCTTGATCCTAGATCGACGAGTGAGCATGAGAAGACTGTTCTCCCTATCTGGACTGAGAGGACAAATTTTCCCGGATCACCCAGTTTCTTGATCCTTTTATTCTGGAGCACTGCGCTGCACTCTTTAGAGACGATCATGAACTCGTTGTCATCAGATATCTTCCTAGAGATCAGTCCCTTCACAAAACTACGCATGGATGGTATCATCTGGATCGCACTCATCAGAGGAAGTCTGACTGTTAGGTCTTCCAGCATCTTTCTACACTTCATCTCCTCCTTATCCTTGCGCGTAACCTTAGCTGGAACAGGGTAGGGTACTTTCGGTACATACTGACGAGCAGGGGAAGATTCTGCAATCGGTGGAACAGCCCCAGCAGGTTGCTCTACATCAGTCGGAACAGTTCAATAGGTTGTCCTGCCTCTTCCTCATCTGTAGGTACAGCTTCAGGCGGTTGATCCGACTCTTTTTGCTTCCCTTTCTCGGCCGATGTGAATCTCCTGGTGTCCAGATCAGTCAGTTGCTTCCCACTCCTTAGCGCGACTACATTGCACTCCTTGGGATTCTTATCTGTTTTTCCAGAAAGAGTACCTTGCTGTCTCTTCACACTCTCAGCAGTCTGAGCAATCTGAATATCCATCTGTCTCATATGGCTTGAGACATTATCGTACTTGGCACTCAGGTCATTGAACATATGGTTCATTCTGGTGTTGATGTCGTTTGTGACATGATTCAGTGCTTTTCCTTGGATCTGCTGTCCTTGGAGCAGTTGGCTCATCATCAATGCAAGACTCTTCATATCATCCTGCGGAGCAGTCTGAGCCGGTTGTGCAGCCTGATGATTAACCGGCTGTTTCTGGTTGTGGAACTGGGCATTCTGAGCAGGGCTGAGGACATAGGTTCTCCATTGATTTCCATACCCCTTTTGGTATCCACTGTTCTGACCCTGATTTCCTTGAGCATTTTCTGTGTTACCGTCTGGCTTAGGGTTGTTGAACAGGTGGGGATTGTTCCTCACGTTAGGGTTTGGGTGATAGTTCTTGAACTGCCATCCCTGCCCATTAACATAGCTCCCTTCGTGCTGATTTTCAGCCGACTGATCTGCCTCTGATGTAGCTTCCGCGGTTGCTTTATCCTGAGGGGATTCTTCCATGATGAAGACCTGATTCTGATTACTCTTAATCAGCTGATCGACCTTGGCAGAGAGCTCATCAATCTTGCTGTTGTCAATGCTGTTCACCTTCTGTGTGCGATCAGTCTCGCGGTTATTATCAGCTGAGCTTGAGGCCATGTTCTCAATCAGTGCAAAGGCACCTCGAGTGGATTGGGTCATGAAGTCTCCATTACTGGCTGAGTTCAAAGCGTTCCTGCACTCCCAACCTACTCCATCGTAGAACACTCCAAGCAGATAGTCTTCCTCAAAACCGTGATGTGGGCACTCTCTTCGGTAGACGTTGAATCGCTCCCATGCATCGCAGAAAGGCTCATCTACTGTTGGGGTCAAAATCGGTCAAAACGGAATCAACGACTGAAAGTCTCTGGAAAGTATTTCTCGAAACAAAAAGTTTCGTATGATTTGAAAAGAATTCATACGATATTTTCTCAAATTATAATATCCACTCTATGTTGGGGTCGAAAACTGTTATCTCGAAGTCAACGGCTAAGATTATTTTTTACTTATGGGTTCTTCGTGAAACACTTCTTGAAAGTAAGATCGGAAGACGACAGGCGTGCGCATACGAGAGTCCCCGAGAAGATCGGTACGAAAAAAGGCGGATCAACCCAATCAAGGTCCGCTCGCCCAAGGGCGTCAAGATTCGATCACCACAAAAACCCTAAACACAAAAGAATCTGCATCAGAACTTCAAAGAGGTCGTTCTCTCAAACCGTGAGGAACCAGAAAACGGTCAAGATATCAAATCGAAGCCCTCGCCGAGATCTTCAGAACGGGCGCAACAAAGGCTCCAGTAGCCGGCGGGAGCGGCAATCACTTGGCCCCGGGAGCCGGCGGGAGCAACCTCTGGCGCCGGCGCGAGCATGCACGGCGGGAGAACTTCGAAGAGGTCGTACTCTCAAACCGTGAGAAACCAGAAAACGATTAAGATATCAAATCGAAGCCCTCGTCGTGATCTTCAAAACAGGCGCGACCAAGCCTCCAGGCGCCGGCGGAAGCGGCCATCACTTGGCCACGGGCGCCGGCGGGAGCAACTTCGGGCGCCGGCGCGAGCACGCATGGCCTAGCCCCGGGCGCTGGCGCGAGTACGCATGGTCTGGCCCCGGGCGCCGGCGGGAGCATCCCCGGCATGGCCCCGGGTGCCGGCGCGAGCACGCACGGCCTGGACCCGGCGCCGGCGCGAGCACGCACGGCCTGGCCCCGAGCGCCGGCGCGAGCGCGCACATCCTAGCCCCGGGTGCCGGCGCGAGCATGCACGGCCTGGCCCTGGGCGCCGGCGCGAGCACGCACGGCCTGGCCCCGGGCGGCCGGCGCGAGCACGCACGGCCTGGCCCCGGGCGCAGGCGCGAGCACGCACGGCCTGGCCCCGGGCGCTGGCGCGAGCACGCATTGCCCTGGCCCTGGGAGCCGGCGGGAGCACACACGGCCTGGCCCCGAGAGCCGGCGCGAGCACGCACGGCCCTGGCCCCGTGCACCGGCGCGAGCACGCACATCCTGGCCCCGGGCGCCGGGGCGAGCGCGCACGGCCTGGCCCCGGGCGCCGGTGCGAGCACGCATGGCCTGGCCCCGGGCGCCGGCGCGAGCACGCACGGCCTGGCCCCGGGCGTCGGCGCGAGCACGCACGGCCTGGCCTTGGGCGCCGGCGCGAGCACGCATGGCCTGGCCCCGGGCGCCGGCGTGAGCACGCATGGCCTGGCCTGGGGCGCCGGCGTGAGCACGCACGGCGTGGCCCCGGGCGCCGGTGCGTCCAGCCTATTCCCAGCCTGTCCGACTTAGATCGCACCTCGTGGCTTTCGTGAAGTCGTATCATCTTAGCTATGGACCCAATGTTCCTCGGTTCGGCTCGATTGGAGTTATCCTTGAAGTTTTACGACTAGAATTAGGAAGGTTGGTTTTCTTGCAAAGTGTATCATGTAAAACAAGAACGATCAACTTGAACATCGATTCTTTAGGCTGCACGATTTACTTTGCGAGAAAGATAATTTTTCCTAGAATCAAGGGCTTGAAACGTGTCCACGGACTCACTTACGATTTTGGGGATCCAAGCCCAATAGGAGCTATGCCGATTTATCCTAACTTGCGGAAGTAGGATAAATGCTAAGTTTCAGCGGATAAATGTCAAGACTCGAGGATAACTACGAAGATCGACGGAAAATGGAATATTCCCAAAAGAGATAAATTTGGGCCCAAAGGCGAAAGGTAAACGGACTACCGACCTAAAACGACTATATAAGGATTGCTGGAGCAGAAGAGAAAAGGATCCCAAAATCCGAGAATCTAGACTTAGAGAACTCCTGCTAGCTTGGAAAACTTAGAACTTAGGTTGTTAGGCCAGCGAGGCAGGACTTAGAACGTCTGGCCGCCTCTTGTTCTAGTTTTATCTTCTCCGCAGACGTTCATCTCGGAAGGATCTAACAATTCTTTAACTTCAGAGCTCCGCACATAGAAACCCTAGGCGTTATTTTCGACATGCCTGTTGCTATGACAAACGTTCATACTAGACGAACTCGCCCAGGTAGTTCGATTTCTTGTTCAATTCTTTCTAACTGAACTACGTACGACTTGATCCTCGAAAGGGGTACGTAGGCAGCCTTTCTTAAGGTCCAGTCCCAAATCTTAACAGAACATTTTCCGCATTTATTTGGTCACTTGTCGTTGGCTGTCTCAGAGAATTCGGACCTCAAGGAAAGTAGGGTTTTCCTTACTTTCCTCCATCATTATTCATTAAAATCGACGATGTGAATTTCGGTTCCCACAGTTTGGCGCTAGAAGGAGGGGGGACGAATTACTCTTACTCATACGGCCGCAAAACGCTTGATCGAAGCGATGTCCGGAAATATGAAAGAAAAACTTGCAGTTTGCGTCAACGATGGTAAAACAACTCCAGCAGCGACTGTTCCTACGGCCTACGCTTACGCAAACGCCACGGTGCTCGAGCAAATCAAAAACCTAGCCGCGGCTTTCCGCCACAGGAAGAGCACGAAAACGAGATCGCGATTTCTCTATCTAAACAGAAAGGGCAACGGTAAAATCTATCAAACCCCAAAAATTCGTCTTGTTACCAAGTTAGAGAAATCGCAACGAGAAAGGTTTCTACAAAAAACATTTTTTCGAGAACCTCTCGGAAAAATAAAACTTATTCTCCTCGAAACCTTGGGGAAACCCTAGATTACTCGCGGAATAGAAGCATGGCAAATCGGGTCACCAATTTCCACTGCCGTACTTCTTCCGAACAACTCTCGGGAAGCAAACGACGAAACGGGAAAAGAGCTTACCAATGCTTCCCAACCGTCCAAACCACCCAAGGGAGGCCAAAACTCCGACTGTTCCGACCAGTTAGCCATACGACAAGTTCGGTCTGTCTCGACCAGCTCGCCGTACGACAAGCTCGGTCTCTCACGACCAATTTGCAATATGGCCAGCTTGGTCCTTCTTGACCAGTTTGGGAAGAACAGAGTTGATTTCTATAAACCTACTCAAAACCTAAACCTGTTAACAAAGACGTTTTCTGAAATCTAAATATTTTCGCGTCATTGTGTACTCTCGACTTTTATCCGCTAAGCTTACTTTCGGAAAACTACTCAAAACTCCTTTGTATCAATCCTACGGAAACGAGAGAATTTCTGATTCAGTTTAATAACAAAATTACAGCTCTCCGCAGCGAGAGTGTCGGATATTAAAATTCGGTAACATCTTACGGAAACAACTTCCGTAAGATCAAACTCGGCAATATTTTACGAAACATCATTCGTAAAGTCAAACAAAATTATATCAAACAACAAGGTCTGAGACTTGAGCAGTTCGCTCATGGCTTGACGAACTAAGAACCTCACCCGAATGACATCATGTCTATTGCTCCCTGTTAGCCTGCTTCTCCTTCTTTTGTTTCAACGATTTCGTAAAGTCCCTTTGGTACATAAAACGCAATCTGATTCTGCCACGTTGAGTCGGAAACATCTATTCATAACGCTTGATAGACTTTTCAACAATATACAAAGCGCACCTGTCAATTTAGGGAAGTACGAAGAAATGGAGACATGAGCTTGGACGTTGATATCTCTCGTTCGCTCCGATATTCTCATCAGAATTTCATCGAAAATCAATTCATATGAAATTCAGTATCAGAATTTTCGAAGTCCTTTGACGTAGAATCAAAAGTGGCCATTCCGAAACGCCTAAAAAACCTTCGATGGAATACACATTCCTTCTCGTAAAAACTATCACTACGGAAGGTGAAACACAGTTCAGAAGACAAAAGAAGAAGAAGTAGAAAGAAGGGGCAATCTCGAATCATCGATGAGACTAAGGTTTGTCCGCCTTAGAAAGTTTTAATCGGGCTCTAGTTTTTCGTAGGAAAGGAATGAAAACGTCTTAAAAACTGCCGTGAAATTTAGGGAACTTAGAATCTAGGTGGATAGTCTAGCAAGCTAAGTCTTAGGCAATTTTTTCCAGTCTTTTTCTACTGTTCCTTGACTGTCCAGGCAGAACATGCAAACCGATCTAATCTCTCGAAAACCGAGAAACGATCGCCTCCCATTCTCAGCATAATCATCCTGCTTCCTAAACAAAGAAAAAACGTATACAAGCCTTCCAAAGAAAGGTTAACTCGTATATTTCCATCCTTGAAAACTTTTTGCTTCAGCATCAAGACAATGCTTTTGACAAAGCAAACTCTCGCAGCAAAACGACTTCGCAGTACGCAAAAGTGAATGAGGAAAACATAATCCGTGGTCGCAAATATCGCAAGTAATTTGTGAGAAACATTCTCCGGTTACCTTTACGAAAACCCCCACTTACATCACTTTTACGAAAAATCCTCTGTATGGTCGAGTCAATTCATACAAAGCAACTTTCGTAAAATAAACATAATGGGTTCAACGGGTAACTATCATATACAGTTTTTGCTCCACAAGGTGTCTGACTCCTGCTTTTACTCCCTGCGGTTACGTCCGAGCAGGAAATAATCACGCAGGCAAACCTGCACATGTCCTGCGTCGATCCCTTAAACTTTGTCCCCCCCGGATAAAATGAAACGATTTTCATGCAACCAAAAAAAAAATTTATACGAACCATTCATCGTATAACTGAGACCTTAAGTGGAAGATCGTTTCTAAAAGCCATCAGCCATAACTCAGAAAACTCCGCTATGCTTGGCATGTCTATCTCGGCAAACGCTATTTGGCCCTCGGCCAACTACGCCTTTCCGTAAAGCCCGGACCTGAATTCGGCATCCCCATTAAGGACAATCGTAAACCAACATGACCTTAATAAGGGTCATGGTCTAATTGTTTACCAACAACTTCCTTGGCTATACGGCTGAATCCAGCCTCCATGCCAATCCAAAACTACTGAGCGACCACTGCTCCAATCGCTTAACGGCTAAAACAACAATCCACGATTTCTTCATAGAACGCCAAGTGACTATTACGCAAGCAATTTGTTGTATAACCCAGAATCGGAAAATCATACGATATAACTATTCATACCAAAACTCAGTCCTAACAACCATATGGTTAACGAAAGATTTATACTTATCATCAATCGATTAAGTTCTATACGCCCCGTAAACACGGCATGAAAAGAAACACTCGTGACAAGGCTCCAAGAGTTATA
The DNA here is from genome assembly GCA_018703725.1 of Brassica juncea. Taxonomy (NCBI): domain Eukaryota; kingdom Viridiplantae; phylum Streptophyta; class Magnoliopsida; order Brassicales; family Brassicaceae; genus Brassica; species Brassica juncea. Next base: position 36,696 of record JAATWR010000175.1, read on the forward strand.
CGAGTCATCCTTAAAATATACAAAGCACAGTGAATGTAGACGTTTCTCCCTGGGTCAAATTTACGCGACCCCTTGTTCCTGGGTCCAAACTGAAACAACAGTCTCTGGCTGCGAACATTCGCAAAACATCTCCAAACCCGCGAACATTTCAACCACGAAATGCGGCACAAGGAAAACTCGACCTTCAGCACTGCGAGACGTTGCTAACGCTCGAAGGACATTCTTTTCCTCAAAACGTTCCAGAGAGGAAATCCTCGTCTCTAGAGTTCAAAACATACAAACACACCTCTAAACGGTAACATGCCTCTAAAATGGCATCATCTCTTTGTTTCTGATCACAACAAACGAATCCTAACGTCCTAAACAGACATCAGCCGCCCTCGAAAGGATAGGCTCTCTTACATCCGACAAGGATAACATAGCGCGCGCTATAGCTATACAAGAAGTCCCAAATTTTGGTTAGCTCTTCCAAACGGAAGTAGCTCGATTCGCACCCAGACAAATCATATAAGCCGATAACAATTCGCGGATTTTAAAACGGTACGAGTCAGGTTAAAATCGCAAACAGGCAAACGAAAGCCGACTTGTCATCGCAAAGCCTCAGTCCGAGAGTAAACCTAGGTCTTGCCCTAAACCCAGCCACACTGGATCTTGACATCTCATATACATAGTATCAGTACCCGATATGAGATCCCAAAACTTGTCTCTTCGCTTAAGTCTATTCGTTTCACGAACCTTCGCGTAAATCAGTAAACCGCGAAAAATCTCGCTTTGTACAATTGATGGATACAGTGATCATTAGAGGGTTAGGAATGAGACGACAACTCATATCCTCTCCCTCTAACTTTGAAAAACGGAAGTTCTCTCAATTTATAAATACCACGATTTTATAAATTTGAGCAATATATTTTAAAAGCCTTAAAAAAGGAGCAGGGAGTCGAAGCCGCCAACGGCCAGTCCTGAAAGATACATCATGGCCTCACAACGGCCAGAACAAAACAGAATACCATCGACAGAAACATGCTCGAAAGTCTCTCATGACACATAACAAGACCATATAAGTCTCGCTGGAAAACAGATCACAAGGGTACGTAGGCAGCCTTCGAAAGGCGCAGCCCCGATCTTACCACTTTCAACGGAGCCTTTCAACCATTAATTCTGCCTATCTTACCTGACATGTCTTACCGCTCGCAAGAACATCGCGAAGGTTCTAACGAGCTGGGGGGCTAACTATTGGGGTCAAAATCGGTCACGACGGAATCAACGACTAAAAGTCTCTAGAAAGTATTTCTCGAAACAAAAAGATTCGTATGATTTGAAAAGAAGTCATACGAGATTTTCTCAAATTAGAATATCCACTCTCTGTTGGGGTCGAAAACGGTTATCTCGAAGTCAACGGCTAAGATTATTTTTTACTTATGGGTTCTTCGTGAAACACTTCTTGAAAGTAAGATCGGAAGACGACGGGCGTGCGCGTACGAGAGTCCCCGGGAAGATCGGTACGAAAAAAGGCGGATCAACCCAATCAAGGTCCGCTCGTCCAAGGGCGTCAAGATTCGATCACCAAAAAAACCCTAAACACAAAAGAATCTACCTCGGAACTTCAAAAAGGTCGTTCTCTCAAACCGTGAGGAACCAGAAAACGATCAAGATATCAAATGGAAGCCCTCTCGGAGATCTTCAGAACGGGCGAAACAAAGGCTCCAGCAGCCGGCGGGAGCGGCCATCACTTGGCCCCGGGCGCCGGCGCGAGCACGCACGGCATGGCCCCGGGCGCCGGCGCGAGCACACATGGCCTGGCCCCGGGAACCGGCGGGAGCAGCCCCGGCCTGGCCCCGGGCTCCGGCGCGAGCACGCACAGCCTGGCCTCGGGCGCCGGCGCGAGCACGCAAGGCCTGGCCCCGGGCGCCGGCGCGAGCACACACGGCCTGGCCCCGGGTGTCGGCGCGAGCACGGACGGCCTCCCGGGCACCGGCGCGAGCGCTCACGGCCTGGCCCCGAGCGCCGGCGCGAGCGCACAAGGCCTGGCCTCGGGCGCCGGCGCGAGCGCGCACGGCCTGGCCCCGGGTGCCGGCGCGAGCACGCACGGCCTGGCCCCGGGCGCCGGCGCGAGCACGCACGGCCTGGCCCCGGGCACCGGCGCGTCAAGCCTATATCCAGCCTGTCCGACTTAGATCGCACCTCGTGGCTTTCGTGAAGTCGTATCATCTTAGCTACAGACCCAATGTTCCTCGGTTCGGCTCGATTGGAGTTATCCTCGAAGTTTTACTACAAGAACTAGGATGGTTAGTTTTCTTGCAAAGTGTATCGTGTAAAACAAGAACGATCAACTTGAACATCGATTCTTTAGGCTGCACGATTTACTTTGCGAGAAAGATAATCTTTCCGAGAATCAAGGGCTTGAAACATGTCCGCGGACTCACTAACGATTTTTGGGATCCAAGCCCAATAGGAGCTATGACGATTTATTCTAACTCGCGGAAGTAGGATAAATGCTAAGTTTCTGCGGATAAATGTCAAGACTCGAGGATAACTACGAAGATCGACGGAAAATGGAATATTCCCAAAAGAGATAAATTTGGGCCCAAAGGCGAAAGGGTAAACGGACTACCGACCTAAAACGACTATATAAGGATTGCTGGAGCAGAAGAGAAAAGGATCCCAAAATCCGAGAATCTAGACTTAGAGAACTCCTGCTAGCTTGGAAAACTTAGAACTTAGGTTGTTAGGCCAGCGAGGCAGGACTTAGAACGTCTGGCCGCCTCTTGTTCTAGTTTTATCTTCTCCGCAGACCTCTGTTCATCTCGGAAAGATCTAACAATTCTTTAACTTCAGAACTCCGCACATAGAAACCCTAGGCGTTATCTTCGACATGCCTGTTTCTATGACAAACGTTCATACTAGACGAACTCTCCCAGGCAGTTCGATCTCTTGTTCAATTCTTTCTAACTGAACTACGTCCGACTTGATCCTCGAAAGTGGTACGTAGGCAGCCTTTCTTAAGGTCCATTCCCAAATCTTAACAAAACATTTTCCGCATTTATTTGGTCACTTGTCGTTGGCTGTCGCAGAGGATCCGGACCTCAAGGAAAGTAGGCTTTTCCTTACTTTCCTCCATCATTATTCATTAAATTGACGGTGTGAATTTTGGTTCCCACATCTACTAGCTGTTTGATGGTCGCGATCTTTTGTCTCAGAGCTGCCATCTTCGATTTCGTGTAGAAGTGGCTCCAGAAGGCAGATCGGACTTGTTCCCAAGTGGTGAGCGATCCAGTAGGTAGGGAATCTAGCCAGCGAGCAGCCTTCCTGTGGGAACCGAAATTCACACCGTCAATTTCTGATAAACGATTTGTGGAGGAAAACAGAGTTAACCCGATCTTCCGTGAAGGTCCCGGATATCTGCTGTTGGGGTCAAAATCGGTCAATGACGAAATCGTCACCCGAAAGTCCTCGAAAGAAAAGCCAAGCGACGATCAAATCCAAGAAACGGGTCGTCGCTCGATAAAACTAACGGAAGGCTCGTCCACTCCCATCTGGCGCCAACGGTGAGGGTCCTGGCGCCCATCAATGCGATCGTCTCACGATCTCGGGCGATGACAGCATCCTGGTCCCTTGAAATCCATGTCTGGGTTGTCCGAGATCTACAATGAGTCTTCCGTAAAGCCTTCCCGATTGTTTTAAAGATTCATCTTTTAACATATCTAAAATTCGGAGCCACATCGCTCTCATCCTCGACGACGGAAAATCTGAAGATCTAAGTCCATCTCAAAATCCCGATACTCGCAGAATCTCGTTGGAAACAATTATCTCGAGATCTACGACTAGAGACCCTCCCGAAACTCGAAAGATTTCCCGCAAACGACTGACGAGGGAAAGATCGAACAAACCCATAGACGGCAAGACGGCCTGGCACCAGCAGCGCGCGGGACGCGGGCTGGCGCCGGCGGCACCCCGGCCTGGCGCCGGCGGCACGCGGGACGCGGGCTGGCCTGGCGCCGGCGGCACCCCGGCCTGGCGCCGGCGGCACGCGGGACGCGGGCTGGCCTGGCGCCGGCGGCACCCCGGCCTGGCGCCGGCGGCACGCGGGACGCGGGCTGGCCTGGCGCCGGCGGCACCCCGGCCTGGCGCCGGCGGCACGCGGGACGCGGGCTGGCCTGGCGCCGGCGGCACCCGGCCTGGCGCCGGCGGCACGCGGGACGCGGGCTGGCCTGGCGCCGGCGGCACCCCGGCCTGGCGCCGGCGGCACGCGGGACGGGCTGGCCTGGCGCCGGCGGCACCTGGCTGGCGCCGGCGGCACGCGGGACGCGGGCCGGCCTGGCGCCGGCGGCACCCGGCCTGGCGCCGGCGGCACGCGGGACGCGGGCTGGCCTGGCGCCGGCGGCACCCGGCCTGCGCCGGCGGCACGCGGGACGCGGGCCGGCCTGGCGCCGGCGGCACCCGGCCTGGCGCCGGCGGCACGCGGGACGCGGGCTGGCCTGGCGCCGGCGGCACCGGCCTGGCGCCGGCGGCACGCGGGACGCGGGCTGGCCTGGCGCCGGCGGCACCCGGCCTGGCGCGGCGGCACCCGTCACGCGGGCCGGCCTGGCGCCGGCGGCACCCGGCCTGGCGCCGGCGGCACCCGTCACGCGGGCCGGCCTGGCGCCGGCGGCACCCGGCCTGGCGCCGGCGGCACCCGTCACGCGGGCCGGCCTGGCGCCGGCGGCACCCGGCCTGGCGCCGGCGGCACCCGTCGCGCGGGTCGGCCTGGCGTCAGTCCACGGCCCTCGTCCCGGTTTCGTTCCTATCGTGCCCGGTTCGATCCCATCTTAGCTTGTTCGGATCAATCTACGCAGGTTTGGTATGATCACGGTTACTCTAGAACGCCACTTCCTCGACTAAACAAGGAATTAAGGTTCCTTCGGAAACACCGAGACCTTCAAAGACTGTCCTTTCGAAAAACCGTAAAAACGCCTAAACGGCCCAACGCGGCCAAAACGGCCCACGTACGATTTTCCGAAAAAGAAGGATAACTATGACGGTTTATCTTTATCCTCACATAAGAGATAAATGTCAAGTTTCCATAAGAGATAAATATCAAGTTTCCAGAAGATAAATGTCGAGATTTCCGAAGATAAATGTCAAGTTTCCCGATAAACACAAAGATGGACGAAAATGGAAAAAGCCCGACTCAGCCCGCGAGAAGATAGACCGTCATAGGAGGAGTATATAAGGAGAGCTTTGAGCAAGAAGCAAACCAGATCACAAAAACGTCCAGAGCACTTAGAGCAACTTAGCATTCTTTTCTGTTTTCACTAGCGAGCTGCGACTCAACTAGGATAGACTTAGGCGATCAGACTAGCGAACTTGCCGACAGCTCTCGTAGCCAAGGCTCTTACCTGTTGTTCACGCTCAAACGCGGATTCGGAAATAAAATCTTTTGCTCTATTCTTTTTTTTTACGATTTTTATTCCGTTTTCATATTTTCTTTGTCGAACTGATTGTGTCGTGTGCGGCCCAGCAGATATCCGGGACCTTCAGGGAAGGCTTGGTTCACTTGGCTTTCCTCCAAATCAACTTAATTTGACGGTGCGAATTTCGGTTCCCACAGTTTGGCGCTAGAAGGAGGGGGGGTTACGGATCTATCTATCTCGCAACTGCACACGCTCGATCATGTCAGCCGACGCCACCAAGGATCAGCCAGCGCTAGACGGCACACCCGTCGATGCCAACGCTGAGAAGACTCCAGCTGGAGACGCGTCCGCAGTCACTGCTGATGCAAACACTGAGGCGCTCAGGCAGATTAAGGAACTATTTACCTCCGCCCAGGCGCGGGCGGAACAACAGGACAAACTGATAACCTCGCTCGCAAAACAGGTCGATACCTTAACTGCGAGGAGCAAGTTGCCGCGCGGGTCCACCAAGGCGCGCCGCGGCAGAAGACTCGACTTCGGATCTCCCGAAGCACGAGACAAAGATGCCCCGAAAGAGCCCACTCCCGAGGAAACGGCTCCAAAAGGACAGCAAACGACCTCGCAGAACCTTCCACTCCCGGCTGCGGGAAACAAGGAAAGCGACGTCGAGCGCATCGACCTAGATGTCAGCGACCGATCGGACCCTTCCGATGAAGACGCTGACGTCCACCCCAGGAGAACCCGAAGCCAGTCCGCTCGGCAGACGGTATCCTTCAATAGGCCCATGACAGAAGAGGAAGAAGAACTCTACTGGATGGAGCAGGAAGAACTCGCGGAAGATCAAACTCGGATCTATCGCGACCAGCGTCGACAGGTTCGGAGGAACGCCGGCGGCAATAGCGAGATCCATGATCTCCGTGAATCTCTCAAAAAGACCGTGGCTGAAGTGAAAGCGGTAAAATCGCAGATCCATCAGGCGACCAGTTCTGCCCCCGAGATCGATAGACTTCTCGAGGAAGCACGGAAAACGCCTTTCACCACTCGGATCACGGAAACACGCATCTCAGACCCAGGGAAGATCAAAATCCCGGTCTATGACGGTACGACGGATCCTAAGTCACACCTGCAGTCCTTCCAGATCGCAATGGGTAGGTGCAAACTCCCGGAGCGCGAACGGGACGCAGGTCATTGTCTTCTCTTCGTCGAGCACCTCAAAGGTGCTGCGCTCGAGTGGTTCTCCCGGCTCAAAAGGAACTCCATCGGAAGCTTCCGCCAACTGGCCTCGGCGTTTCTCAAACAGTACTCCATGTTCATGGATAGAGAAACGTCCGACGTGGATCTATGGAGTCTAGCTCAGAAGGAAGACGAGTCACTCCGCGACTTCATGCGAAGGTTCAAACTGGTGATGGCCAGAGTAACGGGCATCAGCGACAATGTCGCAATCGACGCCCTGAGAAAAACTCTCTGGTACAAGTCGAAGTTCCGAAAGTGGATACTACTGGAAAAGCCGCGGACAATCCAGGATACTCTCCACAAGGCAACAGACTTCATCATCATGGAAGAAGAGATGAAGCTTCTATCGCAGAAGCACGGACCGCAGAAAACCGCGTCCAAGAAGAAACCCTCTCGTAACGACAAATACGTCCATCACGAAGGGGAAGACGTCCAAGGCGAGCATAACTACGCCATCAACTCGGAGCAGGGCAAAACCTCCGGTAACACCTGGACCAGGAACCAGTACAAGGATAACTCCTACTGCGAGTTCCACGAGACCAGAGGTCACTCCACTGCGAACTGCAAGGTTCTCGGCGCCCGGCTCGCCGCAAAACTCCTCACCGGCGAGCTATCAAAGGTCAAAAGTATAAAGGACTTGCTCCTGGACTCTGACCGCCCAAAGACTAACAAAACTACCTCCGAAGACCGCGCGACCGAAAACCAATCAGGGGAAAAGCGCGGAAGAAGACAAGACGACCAAGGGAACAACAGCAGTCGCCAGAGGGTAAACATGATCATCGGAGGATCACAGTTCTACCAGGACTCTGTCTCATCGATAAAAGCCTACGGGCGAAAAGCCGAGACCAGTTCCAACTGGTTCCCGGACAGCGATGTTCCTAACCACACAATCGCTTTCGAGGAACACGAGACCGTCGGAATCGACAAACCTCACTGCGATCCTTTGGTAATCGACCTGGTCATCCAGGATCTCGAAGTCGGCCGCATTCTCGTCGATACTGGAAGCACGGTCAACGTCATCTTCCGCGACACCCTCTACAGGATGAAGATCCCACTTGGGGAAGTCGTCCCTGAGCCAAAACCTTTGACGGGGTTCTCGGGCGTCACTACCATGACCCTCGGGAAAATTAAACTCCCAGTCATGGCGAAGGAAGTTACAAAGATCGTCGAGTTTGCAGTAGTCGACAACCCGGCCATCTACAACGCCATCATGGGAACCCCTTGGATCAACTCCATGAAGGCAGTACCGTCCACATATCACCTCGGTATCAAGTTCCCGACTCCGACCGGAACCGCAGCCATCTGGGGTAGCCAGAAACAGTCGAGACTCTGTTACCTAGCCGAGTTCAAACTGCGAAAAGATCGGAACGCCCCTGCGGTCAACTCAAAACGAGCAAAGGAATCACACAACATTCCCGAAGACTCAAGGAAAGATGATCCAGAATCATCCGAACAGGCAACGATTCAAGAAGGCGACAAAGCCTCTGAATCCACCGCCGTAGGACCGGACAGCTCGACCCCCGCACACACCACTGATCCGACCAGCACGATCGGAACGGCGACGCACGGGGAGTAAAAACGTCCGCAGCAACTATCAGAACTACGAGATGGCTTGATCCTCGAAAGAGGTACGTAGGCAGCTCGACGAAACCCGACGAGTTCAGCTATCCCCCTCACCAAAAAGGGGGGGGGACTGGGTGCGTATACTCCTATACTCCCACAAAAACGCGAAAATCCGCATATGTACTTTAAACTTCTCGAAATTTTTTAATAAAATTCTTTCTATCTTTTATACTTACTGAAACGCATCAACGCTTCGGAAAAACGAAAATCATATCTTCAAAAGAAACGCGAGACGTCGCAACTTCTTAAAAAGATAACAAAACTCGTATTATCCGCAAAAGACAGTCCACCAGCGACTTAAAAATAAACTCACGCCCGTCGATTGGCCCCGACGGACGCTCATAAGAAACGTTTCGCTCAATACAAAATCGTAGTCAGACCTACAAAGGTCCTCTTACATCCGACAAGGATATCATAGCGCGCTATACAAGAAACCCAAAATTTTGGTTTAGCATCTCGGATAAACTCCGAAGATAGCTCGATTCTTTTAACACAAGTCATATAAGCCGGCGACTAGTCGCGGACTTTAAACGAAAAGAATCAGGAAGAAATCACTAACAGGCAAAACGAAAGCCGATCAGTCATCGCACAGCCTCAAAGCTGAGAGTAAACCTAGGTCTTGCCCTAAACCCAGTCTTGCTGGATCTTGACATCTCACAGACATAGTATCGTATACGAGATCCCAAAACATGTCTCTTATCGCTTACACCTAAAACGCTCGCTAAAAAGTAGCATACGGACCAAGCGACGAAAAAAGAGTTAGGATACGAAGTGACTACTCGCATCCTTCCCTCTACACTTGACGAAAGTATAAATCAAAACAAAAGACGAAATCTCGCAAATTTTCATATTCATAAAAGCCGCAAAAGACGGCAGGATTCAAAGCCACCAACGGCCAGTCCCAAAAACATGAGAATGCAACCTCCAACGGTCGCAGGATAAAATTACTAAAAACGGCCACACACGGCCAGAAAATTCAATTCATAGAAGGAAGTCAACGTTGAGAAATCCGGATGCAGAAATCCCAAATGAACTAGCAGGCTGGTCCACTTCTTCATTCACACCTCGAGCATTCCCACCATTCTCGGTGTTCTCATCGGCTCCGACCTCCACCGTATCCTCGGAAACCTCGATAGGTTCCCATAGTCTCCGGACTCTTTCTTCTACCGGAGGAACCAAGGACTCAGCATGAGCACACTCGGCCATGAAATCCTTCATTTCAGCGACCTCGGAATCGAAAGAGAAATCTGGGTTCTGAGACTTGTAAAGATTTACGACCGAACCTCGGCACTCGCGGAAATCACCAACAAACTCCTGAGCTTCTTTAAAGCATTGAAACTCAGCAGCAAACGATTCCGCCCGTCTTGCCACCTCCGCTGCGACCATCCTTCTTCCTCTCCTTTCCGCCCGTACGAGAGCCCGAGCGTGAAGCTCAGCTTGCTTCACGTTCTGTGCCTTCACCTCTTGACGGAACCGGAAAAGCTCTCGCTCCACTTCTGTGGTCTTGAAGTTAGCAATCCTGGATTTGCGGAAACTCGAGTCAAGCGCCTCGCTAAACACTCTTAGTCCCTGCATGAAACTCAAGATCAGCAAGCATGCTTATATACGGATTCAAACGCAAGGTTAAAGAAGTTCGAAGGGCCAAACCTCGTTGACACGTTGGGAGCCCTCGGCAAAAACCCGTTGTTTCTCCTCATCCTCCAGCGACTCATCAGTAGTAAACTCCGGAGGAAGGCCATCAAAGAAGTTGATAGGTGGAAAACCGCTGGCTCCATCTTTTTCCGTTGGAACAAAACTAGGTTTTTCTCCCAACGGTGAAGGGTTTTCCGAGCCTTCCCCATCATCGATTTCCTTCCCCTTACGAGACCTCTGTCTGCGCCTCCGAGAAGGAACCACGGTAACAGGTTCGGCGTCGTACGACGGAACAGAACCCCGGGACCGATAAAGGTTAACCGCATCTCGGATCCGTTCAAGGGTGAAGGATTTCCAGAAAAACGGCCTTTGACGAAGAAGATCTCTCTTGACGAAAACGTTACCAGGCAAATGCGCGGTAGGGTTGTTCCCTACAAAACGAAAATGTTGTCAAAGACACGCACTTCCGAAAAAGTGAGATAGATAACAGAATTTTCGTCATATTACCTCGGTTAAAGTTCCATGCCCGCGGAAATAGATGGAGGCAGCTCTCCTCGACAGACTCGCCATCTATTTGAACAAAGAAGAAACGCTCCTGCCACGATTTGGGATTCGAAGTAGTCCCCTGAATCACGGCCATATCCTTCTTAGGCAGCATGGAATAGTAACCGTCACTCCCCGTCGGCCGAGTACCCCAAAGACCTTCGAAATCATCGGGACCAAGATCAATCCCGAGTTCGTAACTAGCAATTAGTACGCCAAGCCAACTCTCCAAGGCAGGAACGCTGAGTTGGCTGATCGAAAGTTCGAAGCGGTGAAGCGCACGAACAATGGCACCAGGAATTGGAAACCACATACGGCAGTACGTAAAGAAAGCTTCGTAACATGTAAAGAAATCTTGCGGAGGATTCCTTGCACTCTCGTTACCAACGGGAATCCGAAATTTGACTCCTTCAGGAACCTGGTAAAAATCTCGAAGAACCTTGAGATATTTACGAGAAACCGAGCTCGGCGCAAAAGGAGCACCGGGCTGCCTCAGAGGCCTCTTCGGAACAGGGATCTCTGGCAGTGTAGGGGGCGAACCTACAAGGGCTCGGTAATACGCATTCCTCTTTTCCTCCTCGACCGACTCCTCCTGCTTTACCGTTACATGGGCAGGAGAGTCATCCGAGGATGAATGGGAAGAAGAGTTTCTCTTTGAGGATCTTGAAGACATTGTTCTTAAAGAGAGAGAAAGGATTCTTGAGAGAAAGAGTAAAATTCTTGTGATGAAGTAAGAATGAGATTTCTTACTCCATCCATATAAAGGAGGTAAAATCACTATTTACCTCGACTTTCGGCAAACGATTACGTCTCAACACCTTCCCACACGGCTATACCGCAAGCTAGGATCCGACAGGCTCTACGGTTCCTAGCTAGCTGGGGGGCTAACTGTTGGGGTCAAAATCGGTCAATGACGAAATCGTCACCCGAAAGTCTTCGAAAGAAAAGCCAAGCGACGATCAAATCCAAGAAACGGGTCGTCGCTCGATAAAACTCACGGAAGGCTCGTCCACTCCCATCTGGCGCCAACGGCGAGGGTCCTGGCGCCCATCAATGCGATCGTCTCACGATCTCGGGCGATGACAGCAACCTGGTCCCTTGAAATCCATGTCTGGATTGTCCGAGATCTACAATGAGTCTTCCGTAAAGCCTTCCCGATTGTTTTAAAGATTCATCTTTTAACATATCTAAAACTCGGAGCCACATCGCTCTCATCCTCGACGACGGAAAATCTGAAGATCTAAGTCCATCTCAAAATCCCGATACTCGCAGAATCTCGTTGGAAACAATTATCTCAAGATCTACGACTAGAGACCCTCCCGAAACTTGAAAGATTTCCCGCAAACGACTGACGAGGGAAAGATCGAAAAGCCCATCAGAGCGGCAAGACGTCCTGGCACCAGCAGCGCGGCGTGGACGACGGCAGCGGGCGCGGGTGGGCGCGGCGGCACCCCGGCCTGGCGCGGCGGCACGCGGGACGCGGGTGCGGGCTGGCGCCGGCGGCACCCCGGCCTGGCGCGCGGGCACGCGGAAGCGGGCTGGCTGGCGCGGCGGCACACGGTGGCGCGGCGGCACGGGGCTGGCGGCCTGGCGCCGGCGGGGGGCCGGGACACGCCCGGCCACCGGACTGCCGGTGGCGGGACGGGACGCGGGCTGGCCGCCGGGGACCGAGCACAGGCACGGACGCCGGACTGGCGCCGGGGACCGTCCGGTTGGCGCCGCGGCCCTCGGACGGGCTGGCTGCCGCGGCCCTGGGCGCCTTGGGCGCGCTGCGGCCACCGGGCCTGGCGCACGGCGGCAACGCGGGACGCGGGACGGGCGGGCGCCGGCGGAAGGGAGAAGGACCGGGCACGGCTGGGCGCACGCGGACCGGGCAGCGGGCGCCTGGCGCCGGCGGCACCCGGCCTGGCGCCGGCGGAACCCGTTCACGCGGACGCGGGCTGGCCTGGCGCCGGCGCACTGGCGGCGGCAACCGGGGCCTGGCGCCGGCGGCACGGCCTGGCGCCCGGGCCACGTGGCGCGCCGGCCTGGCGAGCGACGCGGCGGCACCAGGCCTGGCGGAGCCGGGGACGGCCGGCCCGCGCGGGGCACCCGGCCTGGGCCGGCGCAGTCGCGGGGTCGGCCTGGCGTCAGTCCACGGCCCTCGTCCCGGTTTCGTTCCCTATCAGTGCCCCGGGAATTCGATCCCATCTTAGCTTGTTTCGGATCAATCTACGCAGGTTTGGTATGATCAACGGTTACTCTAGAACGCCACTATCCTCGACTAAACAAGGAATTAAGGTTCCTTCGGAAACACCGAGACCTTCAAAGACTGTCCTTTCGAAAAACCGTAAAAACGCCTAAACGGCCCAACGCGGCCAAAACGGCCCACGTACGATTTTCCGAAAAAGAAGGATAACTATGACGGTTTATCTTTATCCTCACATAAGAGATAAATGTCAAGTTTCCATAAGAGATAAATATCAAGTTTCCAGAAGATAAATGTCAAGTTTCCCGATAAACACAAAGATGGACGAAAATGGAAAAAGCCCGACTCAGCCCGCGAGAAGATAGACCGTCATAGGAGGAGTATATAAGGAGAGCTTTGAGCAAGAAGCAAACCAGATCACAAAAACGTCCAGAGCACTTAGAGCAACTTAGCATTCTTTTCTGTTTTCACTAGCGAGCTGCGACTCAACTAGGATAGACTTAGGCGATCAGACTAGCGAACTTGCCGACAGCTCTCGTAGCCAAGGCTCTTACCTGTTGTTCACGCTCAAACGCGGATTCGGAAATAAAATCTTTTGCTCTATTCTTTTTTTTACGATTTTTATTCCGTTTTCATATTTTCTTTGTCGAACTGATTGTGTCGTGTGCGGCCCAGCAGATATCCGGGACCTTCAGG
>JAATWR010000176.1:0-50000 GCA_018703725.1 Brassica juncea
CATCTTTAATTGATTTAGATCACTAATCAGCGCGAGAAAGAAAGAGATGTGATCAATATATTGGTAGTTATGGAAAGAATGTAACGTTATGTATATGTTTTGGTTGTGTAATTATACCAAAACAATATATTTTGGTAGTTTTAATGTAACGCATTTAAAAGGAGTAATTACTTTATATTCTTCTTTTGTTTGTCAGAATATAATGCATTACATAAGGACATAACTCCTTTTAAATGTGTTACATTAAAAAGGCCGTTAACTCTTTTTCTTTTGTTACATTATATTCCGGCCGAATGTAATTATACCATAACAATATATTTTGGTTGTCAGAAAACACAACTGAACTAAACCAAAACAATATATTTTGGTAGTTATCTTCAACATTTTGTTTCCGGCCGTTAGCTAACGTTATTGTTACTCAATTTTAGGTTTATTTTTCATATGAATCTTATAAAAGGCCGTTAACTCAAAATTATACTACTCCTTTTAACTGCGAATAGTTTTCTGAACTTGAATGATGTCATAATATTATGGAGCCTCTCAGAGGATCAAATGAACTACGATTAGATAACGGTCAGATATAAATAATCATTACAAATAACGTGGGAAATCTTATACTTCTACTAGTACTAAACGTACAGACAACAAACTATCATTGTCATACAACGTGAGTAGACACAGTTCTACAACTTGTGTAAAAAACTGATTTATAGATCTTTAGACAATTTTTTTGGAACGTGGGAAAAAGAAGAAGAGATCTTATCAACTCATAATCAAAATACTTGCTGCTGCATGCAGAGATTTTAAAACAGAAGTCTATTTTTATTAATTAATTCCTAAAAACGTCCCTCTTATTAGCATTAAGTTATCAACTAGCATTAATCATTTCTATCTCTCTCGTAACTCCATATTTTACAGGGAAATCAATTAGCCGTCAATGCCCACTTTTCCCGTAGAGTTTTTATAACTTCACTTGTAAACCTTCTCTTTCCATATCTACCAGTATATATTTATCTACACCACTTTCTTTCTCGCCCTGATTAGTGATCATATTAATGATGATGAACTCGTTTAGCAATTTGGATTGTGATAAGGTATTTGGAAAAGAAGATAAGCCATTTTCATGTCTAGAGTATTTCTCTCATCAAAGGTAAAAATATTGATCATGAGCTCACATAATGGGTAGTTATATTCAGAAGGATATCGAAGCTTAGGCATAAAACAAATCATTTTCATAATATATATTATCATAATACATAACATCTCTAATGTGAATATTGAAAAGGATATTAAATCTCAAGGTTAACGTATAGTGGTTAAACAATTGTATAGTGAGGAAGAAGCTAGAAAGATTTCACGAGAAACTCGTCCAATTACAATGTTTCCCCGGATGTAGAAGATCACTTCAGCTAAGATAGTAAATCTTGAAGAACCTAAAAAGGTCTCGCGGCTATGTTAAAGAAGAAAGATGAAGTTAGAGAACGTTCTAGAGATTGTTGGTGAAGTATAATTTATATTTTGGCGTTGTATTTTTGTTTAACTTCTCTTATATGTTTAAAGACTCCAGATTATTGTTATTATTAAGATTTATCTAAAATATTCAGATTCCAAAATTTCTACAATGTTGTTTTTATTAACTTCCATGTAAATATATAGTCTATTAAAATCATAAATTAATAGTTTATCTATGTATATATTTTATATAAATACAAACTTTTTTTTGACATCATATAAACAAACTAAACATTATATTACATTGTTGAAGTGATTGAAGTGATTTGATTAATTTGTAAAGAGTATCCAACCAATTTTATCAAAACAATTTATTCAGCATCTTCATGGTATTCTAACTGCAATTTAAACCCCCCCCCCCCCCCCATAGGAAACACTCGAGTGAAAGCTAGTGTTTCCATCTTCCAGAAACACCCATCGCAGATTGGCTCTGGTTTGTACCACTCATCCCACGGCTCTCCCCATCCATTGATTCAAGTTATTTGAGATGCATGCATGCATTTTAGACATTGGCATCCGGATCCTTGGGTCGGGTTTGGATCGGGTCCGAGTCCTTTGACTGAGAATATGTTGTCCTTGGACCGATATGTACATAGAGATATATGATAATATTTTGTCAATCGTACCTTACTGAATCGCGATTCCAAGTTCGAAAATATTATTGACGAGAAACGCGAGAGGTCAGAGTTGTAAGCATTTTTCTTCTTTGATGGGTAGACCATCATTCTTCTTCTTTGAATTAGGTATTGACATGAGGTAGAAGTGTGGTGAGAAAAACCATGAGCAATGGAGGTGTTGAAAACACTTTTCAACTGTTGGTACACATGCAATAAGGGGGTTGAAACAAAGAGTATATCTATTAGGGGTGGGCGTTCGGATACCCGTTCGGGTTTGGGTCGGGTATTTCGGATTTTTGGGTATTTTGGTATAGGAGTATAATACCCGTTCTGGTATTTCTAAACTTCGGGTTCGGGTATTTTTAGTTCGGGTTTGGTTACTACGAGTCGGATATTTAGATTTTGAAAGAAAAAAACTAGTTATATGAATCACATATTCTATCCATTACATGTTTGTCTATAATCAAATTATCTATAATGACTGTGTGAGTATACGTCTAAGCTCTTTTGTGTTGGAAATTAAGGTGACTGTGTGAGTATACGTCTAAGCTCCGATAGAATAGAAAACGAAGTCCTTGCAATACCGGTTCCTTTCGATAGAATAGATGATACAGAGAAATGAGTAAAGGTGACGTTGCGAGATTTTTAGAGTGAAGAAGTCGTTGGTGAGCTATAACAAATAAGAGAAGGACACGTGTTGAGTTCGTTATTGAGTTGTAACGGAAACAGAGTGTATATAAACTCTGTTTCTGCGTAGTTTGATATTCATTCAGAAAAAGTGTGTTTTCTTCTTGAACCTTGTGGTGATTCTGTGTAATTCTCAAGATCATTGTGTTTTAGATTCTTTCTTCTATCCAGATTCTATACACGTGATCTACAAGCTATTGTTTTACGAACAGTAGTTTGATTTAGAGATAACTCGGTTTATCTCTATCAATGGTATCAATAGTAGCACAGACCTTTTGCCCTTCTCTCATTCATCTCAGTTGTTGACAGAAAAGGCCTCATCTTTCCATTAGTCTCCTTTGTTTTCAACTCATCATCCTTCTTATATTGTAGTAAGCCTTTCTGTTGACTGTTACTCTGTTGGTTCTTCTGATTCGACCATCCAAAGTTTGAGGCTTTCTTTGGATGACCCATCTCATATAACCTTCCCAATACCAAGCATTCGACCATCCAAAGTTTGAACGCACCCGGCCTGGACACCCGGACAGCACCTACCTGACTGCCTCCTACCCGCGTACCAGCAGACACCCGGCCAGGACGACCTGGACGACAGCACCCGCACGATGTGGACGACCAGGACGCTGGAACACACGCGGCCAGTACCACCCGGGTCGACCACCTACTTTCCTGCCCGGGTATCGACCACCCATGGTCGATTTTCACTATTTTCAAAGGGCATTTTGGTAATTTTAATGATGTTTTTAGAGCTTTCTAAGCCACCTATAAATACTTAAACATCCCCAAAGTGGGAGATATCTTTGGATCTTGTAATTCTCTTAAGAACACAAATACTTTTGGAATCAAATCTTCTTCCTGTTCTTGTGTTATTATTTGATTTCTAAGATCTCATATCACTTTAATAACATGTTAAGCTTGAATCCATCATGGGTTTTAGAATAATCATGTCTATTAAAGAGTAGATCATCTTAGGAATCATGGGTTAAGGTGATTGAGGGTGATTAGTGAAGATCTAGGGTGTTTAGGATTAGAATTACTTATTTCCTTGCATGATTGAGTGTTCTCAATGCTATTTGGTCTACACCATACCTAAATAGACTCATAGTCATTTCCTACCCACAAGGTGTATGATGAAATGCCTGACCCAACTCTTCATTGCTTTTAGCTTGCTTTGCCTAAGGGATTAGATGTCAAAGGAGTTAAGATTGCTATTAGGCTTGTTCTCCGTGTTTGCTTTAGCATTATTCGACCAATTAACCATTGATGCTTGAGATGCTTTGGTAAAAGAACATTTATCTAGAGATAGAGCTTGTTTATTTAAGTGTTCTAGGCATAAGGAAAGTGTGTTATTGTTATCTTGCCACCTTAAGATTGGATCTTATCACCCAAGATCAAGTCCTTTAACCCATGAATCCTTCTTTTTATTAATTGCTATTAGACTTGTTCTCCATGTTTGCTTTACCATTATTCGACCAATTAACCATTGATGCTTGAGATGCTTTGGTAAAAGAACATTCATCTAGAGATAGAGCTTGTTTATTTAAGTGTTCTAGGCATAAGGAAAGTGTGTTATTGTTATCTTGCCACCTTAAGATTGGATCTTATCACCCAAGATCAAGTCCCTTAACCCATGAATCCTTCTTTTTATTAATTGCTTAAAGTCATTTCCTTTATTGCATTGCTAGTAGGTTGCTAGTACAATTATATCTTAAACTTGGATTGCACGAGGAGAAGAGAAGAAGAGCAACAAGCTCACTTGCAGAGATTGGGGTTTGATATGGAGAACCTACCTCAACATGAAGCTGCTCAAGATGGTATGGGTCAAAGGGCTGACAATCTTATTCCACCACGCCAGCCACAACACCAACCACGCCAAGCTAGGGCCATTGGAGCCTATGACCAACCTCACATACAAGGTTTTAGGTTGGGGATCAGAGCACCACCAGTGGAGAGCAACAACTTTGAGATCAAATATGGGCTGCTCCATGTGATAGAGAACAACAAGTTTCATGGAAAAGCTTTGGAGGATCCACTAGATCACTTGGATCAGTTTGACAAGTATTATGGGTTGTCCAAGACCAATGGAGTCTCTGGAGATGCTTTCAAGCTCAGGCTGTTTCCATTCTCTTTGGGAGACAAGGCACATCAATGGGAGAAGGCTCTTCCAAGTGCCTCTATCACCACTTGGGATGAGTGCAAGAGGGCATTCCTAGAGAAGTTCTTCTCTCCCTCAAGGACAGCCAAGATCAGAAATGAGATCTCTAGCTTTCAGCAGAAGAACCTAGAAAGCTTTGGTGAAGCATGGGGAAGATTCAAGGGCTACTTGTCTCAATGCCCTCATCATGGTTTCAGCAAGGAGAGTTTGCTTAGCACCTTCTACAGAGGTTGTCTTCCAGAGTTCAGGAGCAGATTGGACACAGCCAGCAATGGTTTCTTCTTGGGCAGAACTAAAGCAGAAGCAGAAGAACTGGTGGAGAACATGGCTAAGAGTGATGGAATTTAACAGTTTGCAGAGATAGGGATGGATCACATGAACAGGGTTCTTCTGCAAACATATGTTCAAAAACGTGGTTGGGATGTTCCACTCTATGTTTCCGAGCGAAAAGGGCCTGATCATGCTCTTCTGTTTCGATCTAAGGTTACTGTAAGTGGATGGACTTTCCAAAGCGCAGAATTGTTTCCTAAACTAAAGGCAACTGAAAATGCCGCTGCAAAAGTAGCACTAACTACATTGGAGCAGTCAAAACCAGAGGCTAGTATAGTAGTCCCCACTCTGTTAATTTGGCCTGCAACTCTTTTCCTTTTTTTTTCTTTTCTTTTTTTGTAATAGAAAAATTAATATCTCCGTTATTTCATTCTTGTTATCCAGGGAATTGATGTAGGTATCAGTTACAGGACTCTGATACAAGAAATTTCTCAGAAAAATAAGTATCCTTTACCAGTTTATACAACTACCTCATCGAGGCCACCACATGACTGTACTTTTGTTTCAACCGTCTTGTTCGCCAGAAAAACCTTCAAAGGAGAAGAAGCCACCACCAAAAAGATGGCTGAAATCCTTTCAAAGTCCATTCCTTCCGATAGAATAGAACGCGAAGTCCTTGCAATACTGATTCCTTCCGATAGAATAGAACGCGAAGTCCTTGCAATACCGATTTTTTCTGATAGAATAGAACGCGAAATCCTTGCAAAGTCGATTCCTTCCTATAGAATAGAATTCTTGGAATGCTGGTTCCACCCGATCAAAATCTTGGAAAGTTTTATTAGTCTCTGCGTTTCTTTTCAAGTTTTGAAATGCTTCCCTTCACACACTGCAGTGGACCAACCGTCTGTGTCAGTGTATTTGATTGTCCCGCCAACCTCCTCCATGACAATAAACGTTGTCAATGGTGTTCAGCCTAAGCTCAATTAAGTGACAAGCGTTAATCCTAAGTTGTTCAGAGGTATGGTTCGTTCTAATAACTATGTCTACTTAATGAATCCCGCTTCTCATTATATTCCTGCTAAAATTTTCACTACTCCCAGAACGAATAATTCACACAAAACATCCAAACAAATAATTCACACAAAACATCCAAACAAATAATTTAGACTAAACATGTTGTGAAATATTTTTTTGAATAAAATAATTTTCTTAGATCGTTGATCTTTTAAACTGTTAAAATCAATGTCACATATCCTTCAAATCTATTATAAATTTTATCCATTTAATTATTTACGGTGTCCTAAAAAAATTTCTTAGTTGAAACACAAGTCAGTCTGAAGTCCTTGCAATACCGGTTCCTTTCGATAGAATAGATGATACAGAGAAATGAGTGAATGTGACGTGGCGAGATTGTTATAGTGAAGAAGTCGTTGGTGAGCTATAACAAATAAGAGAAGGATACGTGTGGAGTTCGTTATTGAGTTGTAACGGAAACAGAGTGTATATAAACTCTGTTTCTGCGTAGTTTGATATTCATTCAGAAAAAGTGTGTGTTTTCTTCTTGAACCTTGTGGCGATTCTGTGTAATTCTCAAGGTCATTGTGTTTTAGATTCTTTCTTCTATCCAGATTCTATACATGTGATCTACAAGCTATTGTTTTACGAACGGTAGTTTGATTTAGAGATAACTCGGTTTATCTCTATCAATGGTATCAATAGTAGCACAGACCTTTCGCCCTTCTCTCATTCATCTCAGTTGTTGACAGAAAAGGCCTCATCTTTCCATTAGTCTCCTTTGTTTTCAACTCATCATCCTTCTTATATTGTAGTAAGCCTTTCTGTTGACTGTTACTCTGTTGGTTCTTCTGATTCTACCATCCAAAGTTTGAGGCTTTCTTTGGATGAGCCATCTCATATAACCTTCCCAATACCAAGCATTCGACCATCCAAAGTTTGAACGCACCCGGCCTGGACACCCGGAAAGCACCTACCCGACTGCCTCCTACCCGCGTACCAGCAGACACCCGGCCAGGACGACCTGGACGACAGCACCCGCACGATGTGGACGACCAGGACGCTGGAACACACGCGGCCAGTACCACCCGGGTCGACCACCTACTTTCCTGCCCGGGTATCGACCACCCATGGTCGATTTTCACTATTTTCAAAGGGCATTTTAGTAATTTTAATGATGTTTTTCGAGCTTTCTAAGCCACCTATAAATACTTAAACATCCCCAAAGTGGGAGATATCTTTGGATCTTGTAATTCTCTTAAGAACACAAATACTTTTGGAATCAAATCTTCTTCTTGTTCTTGTGTTATTATTTGATTTCTAAGATCTCATATCACTTTAATAACATGATTAAGCTTGAATCCATCATGGGTTTTAGAATAATCATGTCTATTAAAGAGTAGATCATCTTAGGAATCATGGGTTAAGGTGATTGAGGGTGATTAGTGAAGATCTAGGGTGTTTAGGATTAGATTTACTTATTTCCTTGCATGATTGAGTGTTCTCAATGCTATTTGGTCTACACCATACCAAAATAGACTCATAGTCATTTCCTGCCCACAAGGTGTATGATGAAATGCATGAACCAACTCTTCATTTCTTTTAGCTTGCTTTGCCTAAGGGATTAGATGTCAAAGGAGTTAAGATTGCTATTAGAGTTGTTCTCCGTGTTTGCTTTAGCATTTCGGACCAATTAACCATTGATGCTTGAGATGCTTTGGTAAAAGAACATTCATCTAGAGATAGAGCTTGTTTATTTAAGTGTTCTAGGCATAAGGAAAGTGTGTTATTGTTATCTTGCCACCTTAAGATTGGATCTTATCACCCAAGATCAAGTCCCTTAACCCATGAATCCTTCTTTTTATTAATTGCTATTAGACTTGTTCTCCATGTTTGCTTTACCATTATTCGACCAATTAACCATTGATGCTTGAGATGCTTTGGTAAAAGAACATTCATCTAGAGATAGAGCTTGTTTATTTAAGTGTTCTAGGCATAAGGAAAGTGTGTTATTGTTATCTTGCCACCTTAAGATTGGATCTTATCACCCAAGATCAAGTCCCTTAACCCATGAATCCTTCTTTTTATTAATTGCTTAAAGTCATTTCCTTTATTGCATTGCTAGTAGGTTGCTAGTACAATTATATCTTAAACTTGGATTGCACTTAGATTGAGCATGAACTTGCATTCTCATTGCCTTAGAATCACCTAGGTATGGATTGACACCTTAAATACTACAAGGATTTGCATAAGTAGAGAACTCAAAAACCAACTTATCAAATTGGCGCCGTTGCCAATCCTAGTTTGATTTTAACATTGAGATTTGGTCTATTGCTTGAGACTAAGTCATTTTTATTTTTGCTTTTTGATACATTGAAATTTTTTTAGGACATTGTAAATAATTAAATGGATAAAATTTATAATAGATTTAAAGGATATGTGATATTGATTTTAAAAGTTTAAAAGATCAATGATCTAAACGAGCATGGATGTTTCTAATGAGGACGTAAACGAGTACACACATTTATGTTAAAATTTGTAGACTAGGGCGTTCTTGTTCGAGCCAGTTCGTGTCTATTCTTTTTGGTTCCCGGTTGTTTCGACTTGAGATAATTTAGTGGCTTTTAATAAACCTTAAAATTGATAAAATTATATTAAACTTTTTAAATAATTAGATAATCAGTTAATGCAAATATTATGAAGTAACCAAAATACCAGATTCGGATAAATTATGATAGTTTGAATCTATTCCTTGAGAAGTGACACAACACTTTCAGTTTGTTCACACAACACTTTAGTTACTTTTGGCTACTTTTGAGTAAATTGGATACAAATATTTGAGTAAGTTAGATTAAAGACTCTAACTTCTCAAGTCTGGTGCCTAACTTCTCAAGTGTGGTGTCTTACTTCTCAAGTCTGGTGCCTTATTTGCACATTCTTGAAGAAAAGAGTTGGCACCAAATGAGTTCAGAGAGATTAAGTGGCTGTGAGATTGCACATGGCTTCATATTCCTTAAGCTCACATGTGATCCCATTTGAATTCAAACTGAACTCATTTGGTGCCAACTCTTTTCTTCTTCTTTCTTGCACAAGCTGTCCATCAGATTATCTTCAAGCTGTCCATCAAGTCTGGTGCCAAACTTCTCAAGTTTGGTGCCTAACTTCTCAAGTCTGGTGCCTAACTTCTCAAGTCTGGTGCCTAACTTCTCAAGTCTGGTGTCTTACTTCTCAAGTCTGGTGCTTTATTTGCACATTCTTGAAGAAAAGAGTTGGCACCAAATGAGTTCAGAGAGATTAAGTGGCTGTGAGATAAAATTCAAATGATCATCTCCCACTGCGCAAGGCATGGGTTACTACCTAGTTCAATTGTATTTGTTACATTTGGATTTAGAATACATACGAAAGCAAAGTTTTAAATGTAAAATTTTAAAGTTTAAAAATGTTTCATATTAGTTACTAATAGTGTATTTTAAGTTATTTTATAAAAAAAGGTTGATATATATGACAAATTTTGATTAAATTTAATGGATTTGGATATTTTGTGTCTTAAACCCGACCAGGACCCGAAATGGATCCAAAAATTACATGTATTTTATAGGTATTTTAATTATAGATCCGAACCGACCCGGACCTGAGAAGAACCCATCTGGACCCGAACTGAAAATTTACAAAGTACCTATTGGGTCCAAATGTTTAGGTTCAGAAGGACTCGGACCCGAAAGGAACCGACCCGAACCCGACCCGAAGACCCCAACGCCCAGACCTACTTTACAGTTTTTGTTTCGGTTAATCGTTTTGTTCATTGAACCGAACAGACCCGAATCGATAACTGATAACATTTGAGATTTCTGTCGATCGGTATTGTCTTGATAACCGAAGTGAAAAAGAAATGACCAAATGTCGTTATTTTAAATATCATTTGAAAATAAGTTTAGAATTGAATATTTGAAGTACATATTTTTGCTTTCTAGAACCAAAACCATGAACATGTAGGCTTCAAGACTTCATAAATTATGCAGCAGACTTCATAAATTGGTCACAAGAAATTGGTTACAAAAAATTGGTCAACAGAGTGCCCAGTTGCGGCAACGAGTGATATTACGAATTGTCTTTGGAACAAATCAACCACAAAGAGAAAGGATACAATTTTCAATGAAACAAGCGGGAGGAGAAAGATGTGAAACGTTTGGACAAGATGAAAGAATGGCGATGAGTGTATCCTATGAATAGTCTTTGTAGACCAAATCGAACCATATTAACCAATCTGAAATTGTAGAAGTTTATAAACGTCTTATAATTTTTTTTTAAACCATGATAATTTTAGATTGAATCATTAATCATCTTGCATATATTTAATTATTTAACAAGTTTAATATAATTTTATCAATTTATAAGGGTTTATAATATGCCATTAAATTATCTCAAGTCGAAACAACCGGGAACCAAAAAGAACAGACACGAACCGGTTCGAACAAGAATGCCCTAGTCTACACATTTCAACATAAACGTACATACTATTTTATGTCCTCAGAGGAAACGTACATGCTCGTTTACCACTATTACGTAAACACGGGTAAAATGCCCAAAGCCTAGTACACTCCATCTCTGGCTTTCTATTAAACTATTAATGCTACAAAAGTGGATATTTGTCTTCTCCTGTTGCACAAATAAAAAACAGAGTTTTAAACGGTCCCCTCTACAATATTTGTTTTAAAATGCTCCCCTCTATAATATTTGTCTTCTCTTGCTGCACAAATAAAAACTCGGTTTAATAATGGTCCCCTCTACTCTTGCTTTCTAGTCAGATGAGAATATCCAATTCCGATTCATGATATAAAAATACATAACAAACAACGTACACAACAAAATATTTTTCTAATCCATCACATGTTTTTCCTGAGGGAAACACTTGAAAACATCATATGTTTCCCTAAAAACATACCAAAACAATACCATAAACCTACAAATTTTCATTATAGGTTGACCAAAAACAATACCATCAACCTACAAACATACCAAAACAATATCAGGCTTTGGACCATTGGCTTTGTTCCCCACCAAACCTTAGGCAACCAAAATCAGGCTGTAATCATCATCTGGCTGGCTCCTACAGCAGGGACAAAAACAGGAAAATAAACAAGAACTTAATGTACATTGTTCATATGATCCAATATTAAGAAAGTCTGACCATTAAGGAACCTGGATATACAAAAAACTAGTAAAAACATATGAGAATGTTTATGTGTCTAGCCAAAAACCAACCGATTATATCCAAAGATTCTTAATACTACAAAGGCTTCTTACTTGTAAATAAGAAAATCTGACTATTAAGGAACCTGGATATACGTAGTTAAGAAAATCTGACCATTAAGGAGCCTGGAATTCTTCTGATTGATCCTCATGAACTCATTATTTTCTTGCTCAAGCTGGTTGTGCTTTTTGTGCCCAAGAGAACGTCTTTGTTACAGTCCATTCGATATCACTCTGCGTAGCTTCTCGTGCATTCGATGCAAATTCCCCATACTTTTTTTGAATGACTGGAAAAGTTCCACAGTGCACTCTCCTTTCTCCATCAAATCTTGGACAAACAAGCTCATTTTTTGAACATCATTCAACTTTTCCTCGTATAAATTGAGGAGTTCGACAGCGTCGAGCTGAACCTCCTCCCTATGCAAGAAAATGAAATAACAGTACATGAACAAGTAAGTCGCTAGACAATAGTAGTATTGCTAAGTAAACAATAATCTTCGGTCAATTTTACTAACAGGTTAGACAGACTTACACAGGCTGTAGATTAGAGTCAGGAAATTAGATCATCGAAAAAGATTCGGTGTCCGAATAGTCAGTTTGACAGGACGAACAATCTGAAGAGGACACCGGTAGGATTGGTGGAGAGCTAACCGGTAATATCGGTTGAGAGTTTCTCGAGACTGAGACTGTAGATTGTTGTTGGTTTTCTTCGTTTTTATCGTTTTCTTCTTTTTGAGACAAGGTGGGCTTCCCAGAACGAATGAACCAAACAAGCCAGGTGAGTTTCCTAGAATGGACCGACCAAACAAACCAGGTCACCCCAGCGAACGCAAAAAATCCAAGTATTTGAAGAAAGGAAGAGAGATTCATCTCCTCGGTGTTGAATTCGATTTCTAGGGTGTTGATTCGATTTATAGGGTTTCAGGGTTTCAGAAAGAGAACGGATGTCCAAAGAGAAAAGGTGTTTCGATTTCTAGGGTTTCAGGGTTTCAGAAAGAAAACTGATGTCCAAAGACAAAAGGTGTTGCCTCCATAAATAAAAGTCCTTTTGACTTCTTCCAATTTTAATCATGTATACAGCTGCGGTACAAAAGTTATCTTGAGCGTCTCGATGAGAGACTTTTTTTGTCCAAAAAAATAAAAGTCAGAAGTATGGGAGATTTATTTTCTGAAAAACTTATGTATTTTAGATATTAAAATCTATCAAACCAACATTTTTTTGTCAATCCGTAGATCTGGAATTTTAATCTAGACCCAAAAATCCGAGCCAGAACCAGATCAAAAATACCTGACCTGAACCCGATCCGAAAATTTATAAGTATCTTTTGGGTCCAAATTTTTTGTATCCGACTAGACCCGGACTCGAAGAGAACCGATCCGAATAGACTCGGACCCGAAAAAAACCGACCCGAATAGACCCGACCCGATAAGAACCGATTTGTACCCCACTTAAAAACATGTAATGTATATTCAAAAATATGAGTCTAAAATCTCGGATCCTCTTTTCTTCTGCTCCAGCCCTGGCTGCAGGACTTCAGCTTATGGCTGCAGGACTTCATAATCACTTATATCTATAAAAGAGTTGTATATGAATCAAACGAATAAGATAATTATTATTGAAGAGTATTAATCAGGCTACAAGACTTCAGAATATGGCTACAGGACTTCATAAATTATGCAGCAGACTTCATAATTTAGTTTTCAAATCAGAAGCCATAGAAAGGACGAGTGACCATTTCTGGTTGAAGCTTAAATAGCATTGAAAACTTTCCAAATTTTTATTTTGGCTCCATTAATTGTTAAATTTTGATTCTTTAGCATCAAATTAGTTATACAAAATTGGCTCCTTTGTTGAATTTATATGGATTATGATTCATATAACTAGTTTTTTCTTAAACACATGTTTCCCAAAAAAGCAATCCAAAACAAATCCATCAAAATCTTTCTAAAGTATCGACCTCTCTTTCCATTCACATGCTTGTTTCAGTCCTACTAGTTCTCGAGCCTCTCTTTCCATTTCTTTGCCCGTTCTACATAAAGCGTTTTCTCACATTTCTTTGGGGTCACGATCAAGGATGCAATTGCCAAATATGTGAGCTGTTTTTTGGTTTGGCGCGTGAAAATTGATGCATGTATAATCCTCTGAGGCTGTAAGGCTAGAAAGGGAGCGAAAGAAAGTTCTAGTCCGGAGCCGAGTAGCCAATTTAACAAATGCATCTGTTATGGTTTCTTTCACATGATGAAGATGGAGGATAGATATTTGGTTAGTATTGAATCCTGAACTTATTTATTAACGAATGGAAATTTAGTCTTATCTTGGATAGCACATATCATTTTCCGGATGGGTTTCGTAAACAAAAAACTGTAATCAGGACAGATTGTAACATATTTGGGAAGGCCTTCCAAGAAACTTAGACAGGTATTTAACATTCTGTGTACTTCATCTAGTTTTCCATTTATGCTACTTAAATTTCGTGTTCATGCATTACTATTAACTAACCATTTGTACTGTTGTTAACAACATAGTAGACAAAAATTTGCATACTAAAAAAAGTTTAAAACAACCGAAAAGTAAAATGGGAAATTGATGTGCAGAATTCAACAACTCAAAGCTTTTTAGTTCATTTGTTGTAGCAATTGGGTGAGTGGCACTGCCGTTTCAGATGTGCCTCCCATCTTCCATACGCTAAAACCTGGAACGTGAGAAAAGTAATGTTCATAATTCCTGAGTATTGCTAGAGAGAATGGTCCGTGTGTTCTTCCTCCTAGCGGGTATCGATAAAACCATATCTCTGCATTTGGATCTCCTGCTGGATTGGCACTCTCAATATCATCATCGCTAATTTCGTAAACAAGATCTGGTACTGGTTGAATTGATCTGTTCCTGAATCTGTCGCTGAATCTGTTTCGAGAGTTTGGGTTGGGGCTTGGGTTGGGGCATTGACGGGCTGAATCAAGAATTCTTTCCATTGCTCGACAACGGTTATTACAGATGTATTTGAAACAAACTGGACACTTATTGTACTGTCCATCATTGCAAGAATCGTAAAAGTAATGCCCGTTTCTACACTGTATATGCATTCCAAAGACAGTCAACAAAAGAACAAAACTACGAGCAGCTTCTCACGTAAATAAACATAGGTGAACTGTTACCTGAATAATAGTAGCGGTTAGGCGTTGAGAACACAAGTAGCAATCGAGAAGGCTAGCATCTATCATCACGAACTCTGTGTTTGTGTTTGATGGGCCAGCCATAATGGTATTGCAAAGGTCCCTAAGACTAAAAACATTTCAAATAACGTCCCCGAAATCAAATGTTAATAAAATAGCTAATATTAACTAAGATTCAGAGATGGAGATGAAGGTGATGAAGATCGAGCTCAGAGATCAAAGAAGAAGAAGATGGAGTACAAAAGTTTGTTATTCCTCATAATTAACATGTACATGTACTCACTTTATATATAGTTATACGGTTAAGTAAAAGGAAGCTTAACCATACTAACCAATCTAACTAACTGTACAAACCAAAGTAAACCAATGTTAACCAGCCCTCTTATACTAATAGCTAACACTGCATACGAAAAAAAGGAAGTTGTTTTGCAAATCCAAATGTTCCTAAACAGACATATCATGTTCCTAAATAGTCATTACATGTCGTGGTTTTGAAGGAATGTACTGAAAATTTCAAGATCTAAATAAGAAATTCTATAATATTCTTACATTTCGGCTGAAAATTGCAAACAATGACAAGATTAGAGTTCGGAAACTTGAACGTAATGCTTTTATCTTCTCTTAAATTACTTACCTTTCAATAATTCGCGACTGTTTGAGAAAGGAGGCGTCTGTTTGTGAGAAATGAGTCGACTTGTTTGAGTCAAAGTACGCAACTCTTCTGTTACCAAAACCCTCGGTTAATGGAAGAAGACACGTGTTTGGATACCTGTTTGAGTCAAAGTACGCAACTCTTCTGTTACCAAAACCCTCGGTTAATGGAAGAAGACACGTGTTTGGATACCATGAGACTAGGCCTGGGCATTTTACCCGGATCCGAGGACCAGAACCGGAACCGATCCGAATATACCCGACCCGGAACCGACCCGAAAAATTATAGGTACTTATATGGGTCTTTGTAATTTTAGATTTTCAGAAAATATAATTTGGGTATTCAGATATTTTTTGAGTTTTCAGGTCTTGGTAAATATTGTGGTTTTTTTACGGTTTTTCGAGTACTTTTCGATTTTTCGGGTCCAGTTCGGGTATTTCGAATTTTTTGGGATCCTATATACCCGAACCGACCCGGATCCGAACAATACCTGAATATTATAGGTGTTTTACGGGTACTGAAATTCTAGACCCGAACCGATCCGGACCCGACCCGGAACCGACCCAAAAATTATAAATACCCATATGGGTCTAAATTCCGAGGACCCGAAAGACCCGGATCCGACAAGACCCGAGCCGAAGACCCGGATGCCCAGACCTACATGAGACAGTTTTGGGATAGGGTTCCAAAACAAGTTTTTTTTTAAAAAAAAAAAAACATAAACTTTTATGAATGCGTAGGGCATCGAACCTGGGTGGGAAATGAGTTGCATAGTGTAGTAAGAGTAGTGGTTTAGCCAGTAGGCTAAGAAGATTCACATTGTATATCAAAACACATAAATTTATTTAAACATAAATTACGCACATCAATTATATATAATAAATATTGTAAAACGTTTAGCGATTTTGGAAAGTGTTTCGGAAACCTTAAAATCTCCTGGTCTATATTTGAGAAGTAATATGTCATGTGTCATCACTATATTCACTCTCACCAAATAAAAGCTGACATGTCTTTAAAAATGAAAGCTGAGAAGTAATTTGTGACATAGTATTGATCTAATTGTGACATGAACAATTTTCCTTAAAAAATATTATACTTTTGGAATTAAAATTTGTCTTTAAAAATGAAATGATTAAATTGTGACATGATTAAAATTTGTTATAAAAAATGAAATGATTAAATTGTAACAATGTATTTGTTAAAAATAGATATTGAGTATATCTGCCAGACTACAAATAAACATTAGAAACATCTAAAACATTAGAAAATTCAGCATTAGCATTAGTTAAAACAAGTTCGGAAAGCAAAGTATCTAAAACATTAGAAACACAAGCAAACCATTAGAACCAGAAACAAAATAAACAACCATTAGTTCATTGTTCAAAACATGACCAAAACAACCACCACTTCTACAGTCGCCTTCACTTCACTTCAAAGATGAGCAAAAGAAATCACAAATCACACCAAAGATCCTAAGATGAAACTCCATTTTTCGTAGGAAAACAAGCTGATCTTTCTTGTTTAATCCAAGCTTAAATTCTTCAGCATGTCACCCACATTGGACAACACATTTCCTACTAGTGCGATTTTGGATGGCAGACAAGCTCGCAGAAGAGGATGAGGCAGACGAGCGTGCATAAGAGGATGATGAGGCAGACGAACTTGCCTGCATGGATCTATGCCACCATTGGAAGTAGCGGCACGAGAAACACTTGTAGAAGAGTTTCCCAGGATTTTTGTCTGTGGTACTAAGCAACAGGGTTGTTGGTTTGTTACAGCGTGGACAAGCTATATCCGGAAAATATATATCTTGTTCCCTGGACCACACAACATCAGGGCATTTCTTCTGCTTGCATTGCAGAAGCAACCTGCCATTCCGGATTCTGAAGACGCGACTAGAATCACAAAGGCATGACTCCTTGTTAAATGAAAGTTGGTCGGGGCATTCAAATTGAGACATTATCCTGTAAAAAACAATACATGGATGTAACATACCAATCATGTTTCAGTTCGGATCCTTAAGAACTAGGTTCTGTCCAAATAGATTATAGTAAAAAACAAACGTACTTTTGAGACTAAGACAACTGACATGATGTGTACTAATTTATTGTGTATACTAGTCTAAATTCATTACATGGATCTAAACTAGCACAGACCAAGTTAACTCAACTATGTAAGTAGCTCGCTTTTCTCCAATACCCTATCGTATTTTATCAAAATGTAAACCAGACTACCAGAGTTATGTAACTACCCCTTGAATATAAAAACATTTAATTATTTTTTCTCATCAAGTTACTCATCTCACCTTTAGCTTCTTCAAATATGAAAATACAACAAGAGAAGAAAAACGCTTAGATGTGAATCCAATATGTATATCTCTTGTAAAAATCCTTAATCTAACCAAAAAGAGAAAACAACTTACTCTCCAACAGCAGACTTCTGCAACATTTCCAGAAGAAAAAAAAACAATCATTAGCAATCTCTAACAATCATTAGCAATCTCTTTTGCTGGGCCAAAACCTTAATCAAATGAATCAATTACTAAGGTAAGGTCAACGATAGCACAAAAAATAACCAAAAAAAAATAACCAAAAGGAACTAAAATAAACTTTAAAGCACCCAGAATCTCTTAGACATCATCGGACTATGACTCGAGACTCAAACGATGGATCAAACTATGCAAAGAATAAACAAATCCAGAATCAAAATCGACATATTCGACACTCAAATTCAAAGAACATTGATAATCCGGATATGAACTCACATCGTGCTCAAGTTTGTCGAAGTCTTGAATTGAAAATGGAAACCTAGAATCGTCGGAGAAGACAAAGAAATATTTTGATTATTTTTTTTTAAAATCATGAAAATGAAATCCGAAATTATACATTCAGTTCTAACGAAGCCCAACTACAAAATTTGGGCTTTAAATTATATATTTTGACAAAATTTTAGATGGTCTCTAGTGTAAAGACTTATGGAAGACTTACTAAAGACTTCATGAAACAGTTCAAACTCGAGGAGTCATTTGTCTCCTTTGTCTCCTTTGCCTCCTTTGCCTCCTTTGTCTCCTTTGCCTCCTTTGTCTCCTTTGTCACGCCTCATTTCTCTGCAACTGTCACCGCCTCATTTCTCTGCAACTGTCACGAAGTAAGTATTTTAAGAAAAGACAAGAACATTACTTTTAGTTTCCGTAACTCTAAACTTGATATTGTGTGACTTCCATTAGAAAGTATTTCCGGGACCACTTCCTAAATTTGGATTTGCAAAAAGAACTTCACTTTTTCGTAGGTAGTGTTGCCTATTTTGTTAACATTCGATTTATGAGTTATTTCAAATGTTTTTAGTCTCAAGGACGTTTGCAATACCATTATGGCTAGCACATCAAACACAAACACAGAGTTTGTGATGATAGAAGCTGAACTACTCGATTGCTCCGTCTGTTTTGAACACCCCAATGATGGTCCTATATTGCAGGTAAAAGTTCAAAACATATCTTTAAATGAGTCGCTGATACAAATTTTGTTATTTTGTTAACTTTCTTTGCAATGCATATCCAGTGTAGAAACGGACATTGGGTTTGCAGTTCTTGCAGAAATAGGATGCTCAGAAGGTGTCCAGATTGTCGCCAATTCATCGAGGATATCCGTTGCCTTGCAATCAAAAATATTATTGAATCAGCCAGATCTTGCACCATCCCTAACCCAGAGACGGCAATGCCAATCAGCGAAGATGAGAATTACAAAAAGATATGGTTTTATGAATAGCCGCTTGGAAAAGAAACACACGGACCTTACTCTCTCAACTACTTCAGGCGATGGGAAGATTACTTCGTTGAAATTCCAGGATTTTGTGTATGGAAGATAGGAGGTGGCCCTAAGACTGCAGTGCCACTCATCCAACTTCTACAACAAATGAATTAACAAGCTAATAGTTCTAGAAATGTCCCTATCTATTTCACCTTTTGTTCATCCAAGTTCTACTCTTTTTGATGCATAAGACAAGAACACAGACAAATGTTACATTTTTTGATGGTTTAAATGATGATTTTGCAGTATATGTGTATATTTGTGTTGGGTTATATTGTAACTATCATATACTCTTCGATTCCTTAATGTTTGATCTCATTTATTTTGTTGGGAAACCCTTCCGAAACATGCCAAAATCTTTCCAATGTTTATTATATATATATCTGCTTAACATAAATACAGATGTTCTGAAGGTGTCGAGTTCCAGTCAAAGCTTCTAACCATAGAAGTACACTAATACATTTTCCGGAAACCCATCCAAAACATGCATAATAACTTTCTAGACTTGAGAATTAAACTGCCAGACTTAAGAAGTAAGCTGCCAGACTTGATATTTAAGCGCCAGACTTGAAACTTGAGTGCCTAAGAGTGAATTTCATGCAACTTCAACTTGAGAGGCAAATTTGAATTAAAATTAGGTTCTGAATACATTTTCCGGAAACCATAGAAGTACAGTAATACATTTTCCGGAAACCCATCCAAAACATGCATAATAACTTTCTAGACTTGAGAATTAAACTGACAGACTTAAGAAGTAAGCTGCCAGACTTGATATTTAAGCGCCAGACTTGAAACTATGAGGTGGTGCTAGTGAACTCTCCAAGCTTAGCCTTTTGGGTGGTTCCAAAGTCTAAGCTTGAGGGGGAGTACTGACCAAGCAATGTAGTTGAGGCATGTAGTCGACTATATCACAGTGTAGTTGAGGCATGTAGTCGACTATCACAGGACTATGTCAAGGATCCTTATTCAGACCTTATTCAGATCCTTATTCAGATCTTAAATTAGGTTTATGTGGTTGAATACAAGATAATAGATATAAATATGTATACATAAAATTTATAGTTATTAATTTATAATTTTTCTAAAAAAAAAACACAAAAAACAACTTTTGCACAACTTGGAGATTTTGATCTGCGTTTGATTTTGTTGTGACATATATGAATGTTTTGTTTTAATTTTTCCTTTCCCATATCTTCTACCTTCACCATTAAAAATTTCACTTCAAACA
Organism: Brassica juncea; assembly: GCA_018703725.1. NCBI lineage: Eukaryota > Viridiplantae > Streptophyta > Magnoliopsida > Brassicales > Brassicaceae > Brassica > Brassica juncea. The sequence goes on from JAATWR010000176.1 coordinate 20,360, forward strand.
TGAATAAATGACGCATGCTTAGTAACTAGACACTAGTAGTATCAACGCTTGGGTTCACGAGTCATGAGTCTTCGTTTTCTAATAAAGTCATTATGACACCGCTACGCCTTCCCTCCCATAGTCCAATGCATGTTAACTGTTTCCAGGAGAAGAGCGGAGACAACTTTACAACATAAACGTACATATACGTTTACGTAGTATCATAAACAAACATGTACGTTTATGTTGTAAAGAGTCGGAAACCGAAAAGTCTCGGAGACAACCTTACAACATAAACGAGCTGCTACTCAACTAGGATTATAGAACTAGGGATCTTTCCGACAGCTCTTGTAGCCGAGGCCTTTACCTTGTTGCTACGTTCAAACGCAGATTCAGAATAAAGATCTACTTTTCTTCTGAGTAGGAAAATTCCAAATCTGTTCTCCCCGTATAGAACTCCAAAGCATCTAAAACGTCTGCTTCCAAAAGACCTGTGTCAATATTAGCAATCAAGATTGAATCACTGTACATTTGATCTATCTCAAAGCGGGCATATCTTGTTCCTATCACAATGTCAAAGGTCCCAGCAAATATACTGTGAACATCACCGGAACTGCACTTAAGAACGCCTCTACCAGTGCTTTCCCTTTGCGGCCAACGGATCATAGCTGTGACAGAAGGGAATGAAGGCATCTTGAACATTTCCCCACTAGTTGCCAGCGATGGAAACAGTTTAATCACCGATCCATTGAAGTCAAATCTCTGAATCTTTGTTGCCTTCATAGCAGTTTCCGGAGTGAGAAAGGTTATCCTGCCCCACTTATCCTTCTCATCACAGTCTTTCTTGTTCCCAGAGAACTTAAGAATAGAGCAGATACACCCATCAATCTTCTTCTCCAGGAACCTCAGAAGCTCTCTGTCATCAACAAAACTGTCGCCATAATAAAATACATCGACTGTCAAGAATCTCTGATCAACTTCAAGATGCTTTATCTGAGCTCCAGATCCAAACAGTGCCATAGGTACTTGTCCCCGACCATTGTATATATACTTCTCCAAGCATTTGTTACGCATCCACTTCTGTTCACACTTCAATGCATTGCTCACTAGGGCCGAGACTTTACCCATATCGTGGGGAGGCGCGTACAGTAGAATCTCATTCTGATAGATATCAACTTGAATACTAATCCTTTCATCCATACAAAGCGACCTAGCACGAGAAACAATCGAAAGCAGACCATGGTTAGATTTCCCACAGAATCTTTTCAGCAGAGTGCTGCTACAACCAGCCACCTTTTCCACTCGGAGCCTCCACTCATCCATATGAGATGCATCAAAAGGTGGAGGTGGATCAAGCATGGATAAAGCCTCAAAATCAAACGCGGTTACACATACCAAGTACTGGTCGACAACTGATAGAAGCTCACCGAAAACAACCCAGTTTGGCTTCTCTCCAAACGCTAGCAATGAACAGGACGGATGCAACTGAACTTGTTGACCAGTTAACGCCACCTCATACCCAAGCTGATCATAGCCAGTGTACATCGCCACGTTTTCAGCAAGAGATGCAAGTATAACTTTTTTCAAATTCTTGTCGTGTTTATTATTACCCTCGGTTGGATTCCAAACCCAGTAACTTGGACTGACAAGAGAAAGTTCTCTCTCAATGCATATCTCCAGTTCCTTGACTGTGTCTTCACATCTCCTCAATGATTTGGCATTTAGGCTATTTTCCCAGCACCATTTATTTCTTCTGTCTCGCGGCAGAGATTCCCATTCTTTGTACACCGAAAAAAGAGTGAATAGGTCTCCATTAGGGTTGCAGAATTGCACCTTAAAGATGACAAAGAGAAAAACTTCAGAACATATCTTCTAAGAGCATTGAAACCATTACATAACAGGAAACAGTATCATTCTATGTAAGAAATAACACCACTATAGCAAAATTAACCTGGAGCTCAGAATCATACCTTTAGGCAATCAGCTTTCATCTTATCATCGAGGCTGCCAACTCTGCAAAATATACTACTAGCATTAGCCATTACAGAAGCAAGAACAATACCCTCTTTGCCCATTCTGTGTCTGAAGCAGCCAAAATTTAACTTTCCAAGCTTCGGCTCCAGACCAAGCTTCACTAAACAGTGCCCTTCCTGTGTTAACTCAAGAACACTGTTCTTCTCAACGACTGCACCCAACTGAACAAGATTTTTGACAGCCATTGCGATGGCTTCAGGGACAGGTGCGTCAACAAAGTCAAAAACCGCTACATTGTCTACACCTAGAGTAAGAATCCTCAAAAGTGCTGCACCAAGATGTACCCTCCGAATTTCAGGTTCCTGATTGAGATTCATTGACTCAAAATCGTGTTTAGAGTACAGTCTGTAACATCTTTCGGGTTCTGTCCTTCCAGCTCGACCAGCACGTTGTCGAGCTGAACTTTGACTGACTCGGCAAACCTTGAGGATGCTCATACCCGTTCTAGGTTCATATTTACTCTCTTTCACCATCCCGGAATCAATTACATACTTTACACCAGGAATAGTCAGAGAGGTCTCTGCAATATTCGTGGCAAAGATCACTTTCTGTTTCCCAGGATGGTTCTGGAACACCCTAAATTGCTCCTCGAAGGAAAGCTTTCCATGCAAAGGCAAAGCAACTGCAGACGGAGCTACAAACCTTTCACATGCCCATTCAACCTCTGCTTGAGAAGTCAAGAACGCAAGGATGGTTCCTTCTTTCTCTGTTTTATGTACTTCCACTGCCTTCTTAACAACATCAGCATGTGGAGCAATGCGTCCAACACCAGAAGTCCCTTCTGCGTCACTAGGGGAATATATAATCTCCACAGGAAAGTTCCTCTCAGTGACACAAAGAATCCCACAGCCAAAGAAATAGTCTGAGAGTTGGTAAGCATCTGCCGTGGCAGACATAATGACAAGCCTTAAGTCAATTCTTCTGCACATCAGATCTTTGAGCAATGCCAGAAGATGGTCTGTGTTTAAGCTTCGTCAATAAAAACGCATGAAACACCAGACAAACTCCGATCTTTAATGTAGTGTTGAAGCAGACAGTTATCAGTCATGAACACGACTTTGGAACTAATCTGCTCGGTAGAAAAGAAAGCTGGTGTGCAGTGGACAGAGTTTTCCTCGTAACAACCATTGCTTTCTTCTCTGAACCGATCAGCCAACGTCAAGGCAGCGATTTTCCTTGGTTGTGTACAAACTATTGATTCAGCAGCAGCAACTCCGGAATCAGCAAGGAACTGAACTAACTGAGTGCTCTTCCCTGAACCGGTTTCTCCAATCAATACCATTACCTGTGAACACAAATAAATGAATTAAATGTCTTAACACAGATAAGTCGTAGCAGTACAACCACATGACAACAAGCATACCTGTTCACCATGTATCCTCTTCAAAATATTCTGCCGGTAAGCATAGATAGGCCGCCCATCCTCTAGCCTACGACACTCCCTGCGGATCAAACTATGAATACGTGGCCAATCATAAGTTCCTTCCAAACTAAACACAGCCACGTCATCTTTCTCTCCATCATATACAGAACCGTCTCTTCCTTGGAGAAATTTCAGAATGTTCTTCATACCATTCTTGAACTCTTCAAGGCGCTTTACAATCAAATCCTTCTCCGCTATTAGAGCCTTCTTCCTCTCAAAAGCCTCAAGCTTGATACCTCTTTTGGAAGAAAAGGACTCAACTTTACGATCCTTCTCCTCTATCTCAGCCCTCACCTTCTTCACGCAATCACCATTTTCCATAAGCGAAAGTACATGAGCAGAGAAAAGATCACAAAGCCTGTCTCTAAGCTCCTCCTCGTCAGACGGGACGGAAACATTAGCAACCAGCTCTGGAACTAAAAGGGTTTTCCCTTGGAGACGATAGTCCCATAAAGCCACGACGGCTGAGAGCGCATCTACCCACTGACGGAAACTGAAACTCCCGACGATACATCCGAACTATGGCACGTGGACTGAATCCTTGGGGATTTCGCAGAGCGTAGCGAGGGTACTGATCACTTGCTTTCTAATTGAGAAAGACGGCTTCGCGTCGCTGTTAGCGGCGAAGATTCTCAGGTGGAGAAGCTGGACGATGAAATTCGGCGTCGCCGGAGGGCGATCGTAATTTGGCGGGAAATTGGAATTAAGGTAGTGATGAGTATGCGTTTGATTTTGTTGTTCTGATTTTGCTTTTGAGTGACCACTGTTACAGGATCAGTTTCTAGTTCGACGAATGAAAAATCCAAAGGTCAACCAGCCAGACAGAATTCATTCATTTCCCTAGTAGAGTCCTTCACAAGCTTTAGCCAAATTTTGCACTTCATCGATGTGGTTAGTTTGTTTATAGAGCTTGATTCATCATTCATATCTGGCTAAGGAACCCATGTGCTTGAAAGTTATGGTATGTCTTATTGACCAAGCAATGTAGTTGAGGCATCTAGTCGACTATATCACAGTGTAGTTGAGGCATGTAGTCGACTATATCACAGGACTATGTCAATGATCCTTATTCAGATCTTAAATTAGGTTTATGTGGTTATACATCAGCTTTTGTAGCTTCTAGTTTTAGCTAAAGCTAATAACAAGTTCTTCCCCCGAAACAAGATTTCAATTTCACTGTTCATCAAAAAGTTACTGATCCCATGATTTATGCACTCATCTTCTATATCCTATGTTAATAACTACAACCCAACAATTCATATTTTATATAGACATTGCCTCTTTAGTCAGTTTCATTTAATTCTACACCAATGTCTAGTCATATTTCATAAATAACAAACGGTTAATATGTAAAACTACATAAACCAACGGTGATTGCTGTCACTCTTAAGGGAAGCAACTATACTCTTTGGTCAAGAACAACCAAAGCTTCGATTTGTGGAAGGGGTCTTTGGGCTCAGATCTTGGAAGAAAGGAAATTTCTCTCTCTTTTCATCAAGCTTTCTTTCTTCTTTTAACTTTGTTGATATGTCTTCTACTAATCCATTTGCTTCTCAGACCAACTTTGTTGAACTGTTAACTAGTCAACAAAGTTCTTTTGCTTTTCTCGAAGAAGCTTCAAGCTTCGGTGAAGAGAGGCCTGCAGAGCGAAGAGAAAGAAGGACATGGACTAACGCGGATCGGTTTACAACCGTTCCATCACACCGATTGCAATATCGTGAGGGGTTGTAAAGATAGGTTGTAAACCAATCCGCATCATCAGCAACGTTTTGCCAACAATCGATTGGATCTGTTTACAATCGATCGCATAACCGTTTTTACTAAACCGATCGGTTTTAATGATCGGTTGTAAACCGCTCCGGTCGATTTTTTTTTTTAAAGAACCCCGGGGTTCTCCCAATAAACATGTGTTTTCTAAAAAATTTTAACAAATTTCTTATCTTCCTTTTAGTAATTAATTAATCAATAAGAAACCCATTAAGGTTATTGCATTGAACATGCCCTTAACTCCCTGCTTTTGTCTTGACTCATTACCACAAACGGGGAGTGAGAGATGAAAGGAAGAAAGTCAAATGGTCATTTCTTAGAAAAAATAAAAATGGCATTAATAAAAAAAAGTTGCAGAATAAAATTTGCATAATCAAAAGTTGCAAATTAATTTTTTTGTGATTGGATTAATTTTAGAGAATGGCAGAATGTTAAATAAATATACTAATATGCACAATATAAGTAAAATATCAATAATTTTTAAATATTTTCTGATAAATTTTAGATACATATTATAAGAGGCTGGCTGTTCTTCCTTCCAAGTCATCCAAAGCTCTGTTGAGGTTGTTATCTTTAACACCATCGTTCTTGATATCAATAAAGCTTAACTGTGTTCTTGTTCCAAACTTAATCTCTTCACTATGCCTCCCACAGTACAAAACACATTATTTCCAATATTTATTTCTATTTCCTTGTAGAATTGCCAATCTTTATTTCCTTCTTTAATCGCTTCTTGTCCAAATGGATTCTTTTGGATAAATTCTTGGACATTCTCAGCTTCTACTAGCTTCTTCAAATACAGCCTCAGATCACCATCATCACCTGTTATTAACAACAAAGTACCAAAACATATAATGATGTATATAACTATTAATCAAACATATAAGAAAGAATTACTGATAACATCAACTTTTTTTTACCTAACGATGTATCATTCTCGTTTCCATGATTGTATGTGCAAGGGAATATCGCTGTATGTGGCTGTAAAATCAAATAATTCAGTCATAATATCTAAAACATCAATGAGACAATAGAATTGTTTTTGTATAAGGATGAATGATTTTGTAGATAAACTTACTGGGTTAAGAAGCGCTTTGTAAGAAGAATCATCTAGCAAAACCATGTTACTCTTACTGTAATCACCCTTCTTCCAGATCAGGCTTAGATCCTTGAAAACCACTTTTTTATTCTTGTTATCAAGGCAGGAAGCTTCGGTTTTAGTACACTTATCCATGTCCTGCCAATGTTTTGTATCACAAAACAATTCAAAATTAATTTAGAACATATTCGATTGGAATTAATTACTCAAGGATATAAATTGAAGAAATAACCACATACCCAACAAAACAACAGTTTTCCTTTAAAATCTTCAAGCAAGTGCGTAAAGATATCTTCAACGTTTGCTCTGTAAGTAAACAGGTTAATATATTGTAGTCACATTTTAACTTTCATATTATGTTAATTGTTATGCAAGAAAAATATTAAATATAGAAGAGATGAGTAATGTCTTACTTTCTTCTCGAGGACCAGATACCAACTTCAAACTTTTCAAAGCAGAATCGGAGAAAATCTTTAAAAAAAGGTCTCGTAATCATTGTCTTCCTACACTTAAGTGTTGTTCCTTTTAATCCTTGATCAGAAGATTCTTTGAAATCAATTATGATTGCAAGCAGACCATTAAGATCAAGGACAAGAAGCTTTTTCCTTGATACAGATACGTTGTCTTGGATCGAGTCACGTACAAGTATTTCCTTCCTTGTTTCGAACTTGTCTTCGTCTAGGGACTCCGAGGTAGATGTCTTCTGTACCTTACTGCTTGTTTGATGCAGGTCAACAGCCTTGGCCGTTCTTTTCTTCTGAGGAATGATCGAGTTTGTTTTTGACTTGTCGGGACACACAAATGACTGCTCAGCATCAGATGTTGAGATGTCCATTGTCTCGTTAGCGATTTCGGAAGTAGAAGGGATGACCTGAGGGAAATATATGGAGTAGTTGCCATCACTTATCATATGGTGCAATCATATAATTACTATAAATTCATTATAGTGCTACATTTGACCTTCTGTGTATCTATCTCCATGGCATTAGGACCATCACGTAAATCAGCATTCTCCCCATCAGTATTATCCTGGGACGAATCAAGATGGTACACCTCACCTTTTCCTTTGTTTGAATCCGGGCCATTGTTTTCATCATCCATCAAAGCTGTCTGCAAAGGTTTAATCCTATAAATCAGACGCATAGTCAACTATGTATGAAAACTATGTGTAATGAGTTCGATACTAGTACCTTATCTGTTGGAGAGGCTTGGTATTCTTCACCCTCTTTATCATTAGATGATAGATCTATTTTCTTATCATTCTCTCCTTTTTCGGTGTTCTGCAAAGGTTTAATCCTATAAATCAGACGCATAGTCAACTATGTATGAAAACTATGTGTAATGAGTTCGATACTAGTACCTTATCTGTTGGAGAGGCTTGGTCTTCTTCACCCTCTTTATCATTAGAAGAAAGATCTCTTTCCTTATCATTCTCTCCTTTTTCGGTGTTTGGGTGTGCATCCTTATCCATCACATGTGCCTGCATATGTTTAATATTATAAATCATACGCATAGTCAACTATGTAAGTAAACTATGTATATGATGTGGAGAGTAGTACCTTTTCGGTGGCAGTGGACTTACTCTTAGCAAGCTCAGCTTTAAGATCTTCGATCTGTTTCAAAAACCTAAGTTCCACCTGTTGCAAGGCCTCCATCGCCTGCTTGTGGTAAGAACCTGTGTGTGGTAGATTATTAGTAATGCTAAAAACTAATAGTATAAACTGCAGATATAAATGACTATGTGTACCAGCTATTTCTTCAGCAACTACATGCATTTCATCAGTAGTTCCCGTACCAGAAGCAGTGGCACTCTTCCGTTTAGCCTGTCGAACAGAAGGAGGTACATCATTGAAATGCTTGCCTCCTGACAAGCATCGGATTGTGAAAGCGGGGCCATTGACAATGCGTTCCAGCAGATTATCCACCTTTGTATCAACTGCTTCATCATCAAATTAAAATCATCCTCACTCCCTTCCACTACAGGCAATGTCGCGGTCACAGAGGACTGACATAAACAAAAAAAGTGGAACCTTTCTTCTTCTTCTTTGCTCCGGGCGTATAGGTGGCACGAGTTTTCATATGTGGAATGCATTTCAGCATTGCTAGTTGCATTCCATGAAGGAACCCCTGTATAGCAAGCGTCTTCTGGCACAAACCCTCAGCCCCTCTTGTTTTAATACTTTTCATGGTCAGTGAGAATGCCTCTCTTCCCCACGGATAATTGAGGAATTTCTCGACATCACGAACGAGTTCAACATGGACTTCAGAAATCTCTCTGTCTAGATTCCTATATATAATTGCATACGCAAACAATAAAAACCAACTACATAGTGACTATGTGATTGAGTAATATAGAAACTATATAAATGAGTTATATAGGATGCTACGTGTGACCTGGGACACAGAAGAGCATCGACAAGGAGCAAGCAACAAAGCTGCAGTTTTTTCCGAGGGTCTTTGAAATTCTTCGAATTCAGCTTCTTTACTATCCATTCATCATCTATCTCCCCTAAATCATTTCCGATCAAGTCGTCCCAATAAGTACTCTCATGCTCGTCAAAATTCTCCACATCCGTAAGTTTCTGAGAAATCTCAGGAAGTTTGGAACAATTTAGGCCCGTAGCAGCCGAGAACTCCTGAATTGAGAATCTGATAGGCGCTCCACCGAATTCCATCCAGATTTCGTGCTTCTTCTCCGTCACTAACTGGCGCGATAGCATAAAATGAGCAAACTGGGCCGAAAAAGCTACGTCACCACCGTGCTCAAGCAGATACCGGAACTGAGAATTCCAAAGCTGTGACCATTCTTTCTTGTGCTTCTCCAACGCCTTCTTCACCGTGCCCAGATATTTCAAGACGAAATAGAAGTTTACTTTCTTCCTTTGGTCGGGTTCACCACCCTTAGAGAACATCCTCTGAGGTAGAGGGAGATTCGGCATGGTTATGATATAAAGGGCTGATAGATCCTGGATAGGCCTATCAAGGAAATAACAGAAAGGGAAGAGAAGCAGAAGAATTAAAAGATGAGAAACAGAAGAAATGGAGATGAGAAGAGAAGAGGATAGAGGAAGAAGGAAAAGACGAAGGAAGAAGAAGAACTTTAATTTTGATTAATTGTTAAATGATTCCTTTCTACAATGAAGTCTCGGTTACATATATATAAATGCTAAAGGGCCTAATACGTATCTAAAGATAATAATATCATAAGCCCAACTAGGCCCATTTCCTTGATCTCGGATCGTATCAAGGGCCTGCTCTTTGTGCTATCGCTGCGACTGCGATTAGCCGATTAGTAACCCAGGAAAAGGACAGAAGAAAATCTGGAATGGGGAAAGGATTATATTCGGCGAACAAAACTAATTCTCACGACGGTAATCGGTAATCCTAAGATGATGTTGGATTCTATTTGGCGAAGTAAACTAATTCTCACGACGGAAATCGGTAATCCTAAGACGATATAGACCAAAATCTCATATAAAAAACTTCGTGATTTCTCATTTTTGAAAAATCCTTTAATTCTTTTGTTTTGGTACACACAAAATTTGCATACATAATGGTAAGTCGAAAGAAAAAACTTTTGTTTTGCTACACACCTCAATAATCTTTAGAAAGACATCTCTTTTTTTTTTTGAACAAACCATTTCATAATCATAACTTAAAACTGAGTCACTCCACGAGGGGAGACATTACAAGAAACACGAAGGCCTGACTTTGCCAAAGAGTCAGCAACAACATTTCCGGCACGGGAGATAAAAGAGAAAGAGATAGACTCAAATCTAAGGCTCAGCACCCTTATATCAAACAGAATACTCTGTAGTTCCAGGGAGTTCGACGAAGAGTTGAGGAGGCTAACAAGAGACTTCGAGTCAGAGAACACGTTCAACTGAGAGAAACCATTATCGACTGCATCCAACAGAGCAGCCTTTACCGCGAGTGCTTCTGCCACCAGAGGAGAAGTCACATGAGAGCGGTTCGAGGAACAGTGTCTTACGGGGACACCAAGGGGGTCAGAAACAACCCAGCCCTGTCCACTAAGACGTGAAGCAGGATCCCACGCACCATCTGTGAAGCAGCAATAACCTACAGTTGAGGGAGCAATAAGGTGAGTTGTGGGGGGAGGACGAGCACAATGAGGCTCATGGTCACGGCTGGCCCTACTGGCTTCTTCCCATACACGGGCATCATGAATAGCCTTCAGTGCCACCTCTGAAGCCGTCCAAGCTTTGTCTTCAAAGATAAATAGGTTTCTACTCTTCCAAAGATGCCAATACAACCAAGGATATAGGGGAGTACTTGCAAGACCAGTGGGCGGTAAATTGATCATCTTTGTGTTACTGAGTAGCAGTTCACTCAGGGAACTAATAGAATCAGCAGTGGGCTTAAAGAGAGCTGGAGTTTCCTGCCAAACCTGTACCGCAAAAGGACAAGATAGAAGGAGGTGAAGGGGAGTTTCCAGAGCACCGCAGCGTTTACAGCGAGGATCCGCCTGCATTCCACGACTTTGAAGTAAAGAGCCCACTGGGAGCGCACCACTCTTAGCACGCCAAAGAAAGTGTCGTAACTTTGGTGCTGTATTGATGTTCCAGATACACTTCTTCCAGGGGAAATCATCGAGGCCTGGAGGGTGCAATTCGAGGCGAGAGTTTGCATATCCAGATTTTGTCGTAAACGTTCCTGATTTGTCAAGGAGCCACACTAATTCATCTTCCTTGTTTAAAGAGCTTGGAATGATTTGTAAAATGAGATCCTCATACTGAGGCAGATGCTGACGGATCGCCGGTAGATTCCATGTGCTTGTCTGGGGCGAGATAAGGTCAGAGACTCGAAGGTCTTGGTTATCCCTGGTTGGAGGACCCATAGGACATAAGGGAGCCGTGGGAGAGAGCCAGGGGTCAGACCAAACCTTAATTGTCTCGCCATTTCCAACACTCCAGCCTAGACCTTTAAGCAACAGGTCTCTTCCCCATAAGATTCCTCTCCAGCCATGAGAGGCAGAATTTGGACTTTGACAATCAAGGAAAGATGCTGATAGAAGATACTTTCCCCTTAAGGTTTGGGCAAGTAAGGACTCGGGATCATGGATTAGGCGCCAAGCAATCTTTGCCAAGAGTGCTTGATTGAAACATTCAATGTCTCGAAATCCAAGGCCCCCCATGTTCTTCGGTAGTGTAATTTTAGACCAAGAGACCCAACACATTTTCCTCACACTTGGCTTAGCGTCCCACCAAAAGCGAGTGAAGACCGATTGGATTTGTTTGCAAAGGGACGCCGGAAGCCTGAAGCACGACATGGCGTAGGAAGGAATAGCAGTCAAAACTGATTGCAACAACACTTGTTTCCCTGCACCCGAGAGGTAGCGAGACGCCCAGCTGATAGCTCGCTGCCGTATACGATCAATAATGCTGTTGAAAATGTCCCGCTTTTTACGTCCAAAATGCTCGGGGAGACCTAAGTATTTGCCAATCCCTCCCTCCTTCTCGATACCCAGGGATAGTTTAACTCGATCCTTTGCAAGCAGGGGCGTTTTGGAAGAGAAGGTAATGGCTGACTTGGTAGGGTTAATGCACTGACCTGACGCCTTCTCGTATCGAGCTATTAAAGCCAAGAGGTTTGCACAACTTGTCGGGTCCGATCTGGTGAAAAACATAGTATCGTCCGCGAAGAGGAGATGGTTGATCGGAGGACTAGAACGTGCCACTTTTACACCTCAATAATCTTTAGAAAGACATCTCTAAAATGTGAAAAAGCACAAACTAAATTAAGTTTTGTCTAACATAAGAGGAATACAAATTTAAAATGTGAAAAAGCACAAACTAAACCAATGCATTTTAAGCCTGCTTATGCATTGGAGATAGACATAACAAATGCATTTCACACTTGCTTTTATGCATTGGAGATAGACATCTTTCCCAAAATCTTTTGCATCCATCCAACCTTATGGTCGGATTCCACAGAATTGTTCTCATCCTCACAATCCATCCACCACTCCATCATCGAACCAGTCAAAATAGATGCAGTGATCAGTCCTACCCTTCTAATGACACAAATAATACAAATGTATCAAGAAGCCATCAGAGTCTCGGATTGTAAAAGCAACCGACTCTACCAATACCTTATACAACGGACAAACGAAGAACCTTCTTCCCGGATTGTTATCGGTCCACGATGTGACAATCTTTGCAGGCAAACCACATCTACACAAATTCATCTATCAAAAACAAAATAAGATCAAATAAGATCAGGCAGTCCTCTCTTCTTCATCAAACAGATTCTCACAACAAAGAACAAACACAATTGACTGGGGAAGCAAAAGAGATAAACTAATGATGCAAAGAGAAAGCGTGATGATACTAAGAATGGCAGAACTAGAATGGCATCAACTAAACCAACCCAACCCATAAGTTGTATTACAAGAGATTAATGAATTCACTGTAAGATATCACAACATTTATATACCTAGAGACAACCACTTATACTAACATCACAATAACACCAAAAACCAACATCTAAAGCAGCACCAAACAAATATTCTGCCTAGATTAGTCAAACGATCTAATGGAACCGGACACACTGAGATAGCAACAAACAAGGAATCGTCTCTTTCAGTAGCTAATGTAGGAAAAAAGAGCTGAGTGTATATCCGACATAGCAATGTCTTGTAATGAAACCAAAACTATAGATTCGGAACAAAAAAAGTCGATAGCTTTTAGATGATTCATTAACCTGTGAGATCGCCGGTTATGAAGAAGAGAGAAGGGTTGCTGAGAGAGAGAGCAGGACCGATAGCTCTCTCGGGATGATGAACGCTGAATCGATTTTGCGATTGAGAGAACGGTGATACAGTTTGTGGCTGTGAATCCTGGGGGAGAGAAGAATTAGGGCAGAAGATAAGGCAAAACGATTTACAGATTTTGGGCTCAAAATTTTAGTTGGGTCTAGGGTATCTTAAAGTCCATATATTTACTTATTCCAAATTTTTTTATTTTTATATTAAATAATAATATTTTTAATTTGTGTGAATTATAAACTCTTATAAATAGATTTATAAACTCTTATAAATTTATAGACTTCTATAAGTTAGAATCGCTTTTAAAGGATAGAATTCTTGGAAGTAGAATTACTTCAAATAAAATAGGCAAAGTAATAAATAAAATACTTTAAAAAATGGAATATTAATAATATACACATAAAGGAAAAACAATAAAGATTAAAAATTTAATTAAATTTAAAAATTACACACTGAAAATTTTATCTTTATAGATTATTAAATTATTAATTTATCTCTATAAATTAATAATTTATTAATTTATCTCTATAAATTAATAATTTATTAATTTATCTCTATAAATTGATAATTTATTAATTTATCATTATAAATTAATATTTATTAATTTATAATGATTAATTAATACCTCTCTAAAAATTAATAAAATTTCTCAATCCCACCCAGCCGGAATTGAACCTAAGACAAAGAAGGTGGATGGAGTTAGTCGCGGATTACAAATAGACATTGCCTATCATCCGGGAAAGGCTAATCAAGATTGGGTCCAAAGTACTTGGCCTAAGAGCATCAAGTTCACTCCACAAAGATTGAAACTTCCCGAGATATTGCTTGAACTCTAAATCCTCTTGATTGAGGTCATTGATGACTTTCTTCAACTCAAACACACGTGTAAGGTTAGAGACATTACCATACACCCTCTTGAGAGTATCCCAAAGTTGCATAGCAATCTCACAATACGAATATGCTTCAAGGATGGATGGCTACAATGAGTTGAATAGAAACCCAAGCACTAATTGGTCTTCTTGGAACCACTTGGCTTCTGCTTCAATGGTAGCTTGATCCTTCTTTCCCTTTGCATCCTCTTGAAATTCCCTTTCTTCCAAGATGTGAGCCCAAAGACCCCTTCCACAAATCGAAGCTTTAGTTGTTCTTGACTAAAGAGTATAGTTGCTTCCCTTAAGAGTGACAGCAATCACCGTTGGTTTTAGGCATGTGTTTGTGTGAACAATATCCTCCATGGATAGATCTTGAAGAGAGCTCAAAGAAGAGAATTTGGGTGTTCAAAAAATGTGGTTTATTCATTAGATACTTATAAACAACACTATAACACCCACATTTTTACCGTTTTATTATCACCCATCACATCGCCGTAGATCAAGAGGGGGTTCTCAACAGTTATGCATTGCTTTTAAATGGTTAATTAATTAATTATTTAATTAAAATTTTAAAAACAAAAACAATACATTTTTTGCGCCATGATAAGCTTATAAAAATGCAATTGAACAGTGAAACTTTCATGATTTATTTTGATTATGTTTACAAAATACTATAAAATTTTCATGATATATATATATATATATATATATATATATTTATATATATTTATAAACGACATAACAATAGAAACTTCCTACGCCACAGCTGAATTGGCTCTTGTCTTCAACTACTTTGATTCTAAATATTGATCAAGATTATCTAATGGCAAGACTTCAGAATATGGCTGCCAGACTTCAGAAATTATGCAGCCAGACTTCAGGAGTATTGACTATATCACAGTGTAGTTGAGGCGTGTAGTCGACTACATCACAGTGTAGTTGAGACATATAGTCGACTATATCACAGGACTATATCACGGAGCCTTTTTCAATCTAAATTATTATTAATAATTTTATCTAAAAATAATAATTTAGTTGATTTTTCGTCTATAAACGTCACAAAGTACTTGTTTCTACTCTGGACATGCATGGAGAAGTCCAAACATCTGAATGTAACTATGGTTTTAATGCATTCCCTGTTGAAGTGAACATATTATCTATGGTTTTAATGATTACTTTTGATGGGAGACTACATTTGGAAGCTGCAGAAGCTTTGCAGGAGTTAGATGAAGAGGTGCTACCTGGATGCCTTTCATGGCAGAAGATCAAATGCGAGCAAAAGTTTCAGAGCTCCAGAATATGTCCTGCTTCTGTCTACAACAAAGTCAAAAGACAATTGAATGTTAAGTTAGCAAGCTTCGAGAGACAAAGAGGTAAATTCCAAAACCACATCTCAGATGTTTGGTCTTTAGTTTTTATTACCTTCTACCATCTAATAACCTTACAGTATCTGACTACTGGGCATAGGTTTGATATTTCTCTTATATATATTTGTAGGAGGAACATGGCATCTGGAGCCAACTCATGGTGGTGCTTATCGTGTTAAAATATCTGCTTATGCAACAAAGCCCATCTCGGAGATGCGGAGATCTCTTGAACTCGTAAGAGGAAGACCTATAAACCATCCAGGCTTAACCCCAAGGGTCTTGCAGCATCTTCCTTCCAGAGATGGTGTTATTCTGATGCGGAAGATCCAACATGAGACTGAAACCTATATCATACTAGACAGGCACAGTCTCACAGTACGTATTTGTGGATCAGAAGAGAAAATTGCTACGGCTGAACAAGAACTGGTTCGGTCACTTCTGGCCTATCACAAGAGGCAGCAACTTGAAATCCGCCTCCGAGGTCCACATCTCCCTCCTGACCTCATGAAGGAAGTTGTGAACCAGTTTGGTCCAGAGCTCCAAGGTATCAAAGAGAAGGTATATGGGGTTGATCTCAAGCTCAACACGCGGTACCATGTTATTCAGGTTCATGGGAGCGTAGAGATGAGGCAGGAAGTAGAGAAGATTGTCTACGAACTTGCTCAAGAAGTTAGTGAACCGGGCGGGAAACCAGATGACCTTGAAGTTGAATGCCCCATTTGCTTGTGTAAGGTTGATGATGGCTACTCTCTTGAAGGATGTTCACACCTCTTCTGCAAAGCTTGTTTGTTGGAACAGCTCGAGGTATCGATGATAAACTTCGACGCATTTCCCATACTTTGTTCTCACACGTACTGTGGTGCTCCAATAGTACTCGCTGATATGAGAGCCCTCTTATCACAAGAGAAGCTAGACGAACTCTTCAGAGCATCTCTGTCCTCATTTGTAACAACAAGTGATGGGAACCTCCGGTTCTGCTCCACACCTGATTGCCCTTCCGTTTACCGTGTAGCTGGTCCTCATAAACCTAATTTAAGATCTGAATAAGGATCATTGACATAGTCTTGTGATATAGTCGACTACATGGCTCAACTTAGCTTTAGCTAAAACTAGAAGCTACAAAAGCTCATGAACTGATGATGTATAACCAGATAAACCTAATTTAAGATCTGAATAAGGATCATTGACATAGTCCTGTGATAAAGTTGACTACATGGCTCAACTACACTGTGATATAGTCGACTACATGCCTCAACTACATTGCTTGGTCAATAAGACATACCATAACTTTCAAGCACATGGGTTCCTTAGCCAGATATGAATGATGAATCAAGCTCTATAAACACTAACCACATCGATGAAGTGCAAAATTTGGCTAAAGCTTGTGAAGGACTCTACTAGGGAAATGAATGAATTCTGGCTGGCTGGTTAACCTTTGGATTTTTCATTAGTCGAACTAGAAACTGATCCTGTAACATTGGTAACTCAAAAGCAAAATCAGAACAACAAAATCAAACAAAGATCAAAATCTCCAAGTTGTGCAAAGTTGTTTTTGTTTTTTTTTTTAGAAAAATTATAAATTAATAATTATAAATTTTATGTATTCATATTTATATCTATTATCTTGTATTCAACCACATATCCAACCTTATATCTAAATATCTTAAGGTTAATTTATGTTTCGGATAATTCGGATACCCGTTTGGTTTTCGGATTCGGTTTTTCGGTTTTAGATGTTTAGAACCCATTCGGGTATTTTAGAAAATCGGGTTCGGTACGGTTCGGGTAATTTTGAGTCGGGTTCGGATCGGTTGTTCGGTTTCGGATATTTTGCCCACCCCTATTTTTAACTAAAACACACGTAAAATAAAAAATCATCTTTTGAAAAAAGCTCGACTAGCTTCCACCATATCCAATAAATAAAGTCATCTACAAATATATATAAACATTCATTAACTCGACCGAAAACAAAACTTTCATTAAAATTAAACTTTGGTGTTTTGATTTTTAAGATAAAAATCCAACTAAATTATTATTTTTAGATCAAATTATTAATAATAATTTAGATTGAAAAAGGCTCCGTGATATAGTCCTGTGATATAGTCGACTATATGTCTCATTTCCTCTTCCTCTCGACCTCTTTCCTCTTCCTCTCGACCTCTCTCCTCTTCGGTAGCTTTCTTCTTGTTTTATAAAATCTTATAAAATGTCTTTATAACAGATTTATAAACCCTTATATATAATCTATAAATTGTCTAATATAAACCGTTAATCGTCAGGCATACCAAGACAGAATTTTGACTTATTCAAATAACAATTAAGGTGAAGCAGTGTCAACAAGCAATTGATAAATATGCAAGACAGAATTTTGACTTGTTCAAATAACAATTAAGGTGAAGCAGTGTCAACAAACAATTGATAAATATGGGGTCTTCTTTGGCTAAGCCGTTTTTTTTTCTGTAGATAGATTTTTGCGTTTTTTTAATGAAATACCCGAATTGATACATTATAATAGCTGATTAATTTTGTATGGCTGATTGAGTGAATTTAGAAATATTCTTAAAATATATATTATAAAATCTGATTAGTTTTTAGATTATTATTTTACTTTTAATTTAAATAATTATATGTATTATTTATATTAATAATCATAGTTTTGCATTAGACATGAGATTTTGTATATGTAACATCTTGTCGGTTTAATTAGTAATCATTTGAGTATGTTAGATTGCATCTCCTCCCTTGAATTAGTTAACATTTTATTTCTATTTTAATATATTTTGAGGTATCCATAATTTATATATATAAAAATGAATAAAATAGTACTTTAATAATATGTTTTTATTTTAGATTTTATTTTTTATATTTTTTGGTAACTTTCCTTTTTAATAAAAATTAGGGTTAATTGTGAAATAACCAAGAAAAAAAAAGAAAAATTAGTTTTTAAGTGAGAGTCTAGAGAGAAATAGGGAGAGAAATGAAGAGAGAATGGGTGATATTAGTTAGTTAGTAAATTTTATTTTTTTGAATGTATATATGGCCTAATTTCCCATAAAAATACATTATAAATATTTTTGTTAACTTTCCTTTTTAATAAAAATGCATTATATATAAATATTATTAAATTTTTCGTTTCTGAAAATTAAAAATTTCCTTTATATAATATATGTTATTGGAAAATATTAAAAAAAAAATTGAATACTGTTAATTAATATTATCATTAATTGGTAGTTGCCTAGTTGGTACCTATCCTTTAGCGGTAATACCAATTTTTAAAAACTTAAAATTTGAAAAGGGGTAGAAGAATAGACGCTCTCTCCTCGACACCGACCACTTTCACGGTCCTTTTGATAGAATATACGCTCTCTCCTTGACGCCGACCACTTTCTCGGCCCTTTACATTTCCTCTTGTCTTCTTCGTCTCCACGTCGATCTTAAGGTGCTGCTCTAATCCGAAGTTCTCTGGATTTTAGCTTTCTATGTTCTCTGGGTTTACGCTGTCTCGCCGTGAAACAAACTTGACTCAACATTAGCATTTCACTATTGGGTTTCATCTTTTGTCTTCCCCTGTTTCCATCGCTTGAATTTTATCTAACTTTGGCTATTCTATTCTGTTTTGTGTAACCGCTTCTATTATTTGAATTGAGTTGCTTTGGGTGATTCTTGAGCTTACAGAGTGTACAAATATTGGCTCATCTTGAACTTCACTTACTATGCATTTCACTATTGGGTTTCATCTTCTGTCTTCTCCTGTTTCCATCGCCAATTTAGCTTGAATTTTAACTTGAATTTTGTGGGAACCGAAATTCGCACCGTCAATTTCCGATAAAGATTTGTGGAGGAAAACCGAGTTAACCCGATCTTCCTTGAAGGTCCCGGCTATCTGCTGGGCCGCACACGAAACAATCAATAGAGATAAAAGTTGCGAAAAAAGAAATCGTAAAAGTTGAGCGAAAGAGATCTTATTTCTGAATTCTCGTTTGAGCGTGTACAACAAGAAAAGAAATCGGTTTTAAGAGCTGTCGAGGAATCCGCTAGTCTGGTCGCCTAAGTCTATCCTAGTTGAGTCGCAACTCGCTAGTAAAAACAGAAAAGAATGCTAAATCGCTCTAAGTGCTCTGAAAGTTTGTGATCTGGTTTGCTTCTTGCTCAAAACTCTCCTTATATACTCCCCTTAAGACGGTCTATCTTCTCGCGGGCTGAATAGGGCTTTTTCCATTTTCGTCCATCTTCGTGTTTATCGGGAAACTTGACATTTATCTTCGGAAAACTTGACATTTATCTTCTGGAAACTTGACATTTATCTTCTGGAAACTTGACATTTATCTCTTATGTGAGGATAAAGATAAACCGTCATAGTTATCCTTCTTTTTTGGAAAATCGTAAGTGGGCCGTTTTGGCCACGTTGGGCCGTTTAGGCGTTTTACGGTTTTTCGAAAGGACGGTCTTTGAAGGTTTCGGTGTTTCCGAAGGAACCTCAATTCCTTGTATAGTCGAGATAGTGGTGTTCTAGAATAACCGTGATCGTACCAAACTTGCGTAGATTGATCCGAACAAGCTAAGATGGGATCGAACCGGGCACGATAGGACCGAGACCAGGACGAGGGCCGTGGACCGACGCCAGGCCGACCCGCGTGACGGGTGCCGCCGGTGCCAGGCCGGGGTGCCGCCGGCGCCAGGCCGGCCCGCGTGACGGGTGCCGCCGGCGCCAGGCCGGCCCGCGTGCCGCCAGCGCCAGGCCGGGGTGCCGCCGGCGCCAGGCCGGCCAGCGTGATGGGTGCCGCCGGCGCCAGGCCGGGGTGCCGCCGGCGCCAGGCCGGGGTGCCGCCGGCGCCAGGCCGGCCCACGTCCCGTGTGCCGCCGGCGCCAGGCCTGCCCGCGTGACGGGTGCCGCCGGCGCCAGGCCGGACCGCGTGACGGGTGCCGCCGGCGCCAGGCCGGCCCGTGTCCCGCGTGCCGCCGGCGCCAGGCCGGCTCGCGTGACGCGTGCCGCCGGTGACGGGCCATCTTGCCGTTCGTGGGTTTTTCGTTGTTCGATCTTTCCCCCGTCAGTCATTTGCGGGAAATCTTTGAGTTTGGGAAGATCTTTAGCCGTAGATTTCGAGATAATCGTTTCTAATCCAACGAGACTCCTCGAGTATCGGGATTTGAGATGGACTTGGATTTGTAGATTTTCCGTCGTCAAGGATACGAGCAATGTGGCTTCGAGCTTTAGATGTGTTAAAGGATGAATCTTTTAAACAATCGGGAAGGCTTTGCGGAAGAACCATTGTAGATCTCGGACGATCCGGGCATGGGTTTTAAGGGACCAAGATGCTGCCATTGCCCGAGACCATGAGATGATTGCACGGATGGGCGCCAGGACCCTTGCCGCTGGTGCCAGACGGGAGTGGACGAGCCTTCCCGCGAGTTTTATCGAGCGACGACCCGTTTCTTGGCTTTGATCGTCGCTTGGCTTTTCTTTCGAGGACTTTCGGGTGACGATTTCGTCATTGACCGATTTTGACCCCAACAGTTAGCCCCCCAGCTAGCTAGGAACCGTAATGTCTGTCGGATCCTAGCTTGCGGTATGGCCGTATGGGAAGGTGTAGAGACGTAATCGTTTGCCGAAAGTCGGGGTAAATAGTGATTTTACCTCCTTTATAAGGATGGAGTAAGAAATCTCACTCTTACTTCATTATAAGAAATTTACTCTCTCTCAAGAATCCTTTCTCTCTCTTTAAGAAAAATGTCTTCAAGATCCTCAAAGAGAAACTCTTCTTCCCATTCATCCTCGGATGACTCTCCTGCCCATGTGACGGTGAAGCAGGAGGAGTTGGTCGAGGAGGAAACGAAGAATGCGTATTACCGAGTCCTTGTAGGTTCGCCCCCAACACTGCCAGAGATCCCTTTTCCGAGGAGACCTCTGAGGCAGCCTGGCGCTCCTTTTGCGCCGAGCTCGGTTTCTCGTAAATATCTCAAGGTTATTCGAGATTTTTACCAGGTTCCTGAAGGAGTCAAATTCCGGATTCCCGTTGGCAACGAGAGTGCAAGGAATCCTCCTCAAGGTTTCTTTACATGTTACGAAGCTTTCTTTACGTACTGCCGTATGTGGTTCCCGATCCCTGGTGCCATTGTTCGTGCGCTTCACCGCTTCGAACTCTCGATCAGCCAGCTCAGCGTTCCTGCCTTGGAGAGTTGGCTTGGCGTACTGATTGCTAGCTATGAACTCGGGATTGATCTTGGTCCCGATGATTTCGAAGGTCTTTGGGGCACTCGGCCGACGGGAAGCGATGGTTACTACTCCATGCTGCCTAAGAAGGATATGGCCGTGATTCAGGGGACTACTTCGAATACCAAATCGTGGCAGGAGCGTTTCTTCTTCGTCCAAATAGATGGTGAGTCTGTCGAGGAGAGCTGCCTCCATCTATTTCCGCAAGCATGGAACTTCAACCTAGGTAATACGATGAAAACCCTGTTGTCTATTTCACCTTTTCGGAAGTGCGAGTTTTAGTGGGAAAGTTTCGCTTTGTAGGGAACAACCCTACTGCGCATTTGCCTGGTGATCTCTTTGTCAAGAGAGATCTTCTTCGTCAAAGGCCATTTTTCTGGAAGTCCTTCACCCTCGAACGGATTCGAGACGCCGTTAGACTTTATCGGTCCCGAGATCCTGTCCCGCCGTATGATGCCGAACCGGTCACCGAAGCTCCTACTCGGAGGCGCAGACAGAGGTCTCGTAAGGGGAAGGAAATCGATGATTGGGAAGGCTCGGAAGATCCTTCACCGTTGGGAGAAAACTCTAGTTTTACTCCAACGGAAAAAGGCGAAGTCAGCGGTTTTCCACCTAACAACTTCTTTGATGGCCTTCCTCCGGAGTTTACTACTGATGAGTCGCTGGAGGATGAGGAGAAACAACGGGGTTTTGCCGAGGGCTCCCGACGTGTTAACGAGGTTTGGCCCTTCGAACTTCTTAACCTTACGTTCGAATCTGTATATAAGCATGCTTGCTGATTTTCAGTTTATGCAGGGACTAAGAGTGTTTAGCGAGGCGCTTGACTCGAGTTTCCGCAAATCCAGGATTGCTAACTTCAAGACCACAGAAGCGGAGCGAGAGCTTTTCCGGTTTCGACAAGAGGTAAAGGCGCAGAACGCGAAGCAAACTGAGCTTCATGCTCGAGCTCTCGTTCGGGCGGAAAGGAGAGGAAGGAGGATGGTCGCAGCGGAGGTGGCAAGACGGGCGGAATCGTTTGCTGCTGAGTTTCAATGTTTTAAAGAAGCTCAGGAGTTTGTTGGTGATTTCCGCGAGTGCCGGGGTTCGGTCGTAAACCTTTACAAGTCTCAGAAAATTTGCGAGATTTCGTCTTTTGTTTTGATTTATACTTTCGTCAAGTGTAGAGGGAAGGATGCGAGTAGTCACTTCGTATCCTAACTCTTTTTTTGTCGCTTGGTCCGTATGCTACTTTTTAGCGAGCGTTTTTAGGTGTAAGCGATAAGAGACATGTTTTGGGATCTCGTATACGATAGTATGTCTGTGAGATGTCAAGATCCAGCAAGACTGGGTTTAGGGCAAGACCTAGGCTTACTCTCAGCTTTAAGGTTGTGCGATGACTGATCGGCTTTCGTTTTGCCTGTTAGTGATTTCTTCCTGATTCTTTTCGTTTAAAGTCCGCGACTAGTCGCCGGCTTATATGACTTGTGTTAAAAGAATCTAGCTATCTTCGGAGTTTATCCGAGACGCTAAACCAAAATTTTGGGTTTCTTGTATAGCGCGCTATGATATCCTTGTCGGATGTAAGAGGACCTTGTAGGTCTGACTACGAGTTTGTATTGAGTGAAACGTTTCTTGTGTGCAGGTGGACTGTCTTTTGCGGATGATACGAGTTTTGTTATCTTTTTAAGAAGTTGCGACGTCTCGCGTTTCTTTTGAAGATATGATTTTCGTTTTTTCCGAAGCGTTGATACGTTTAGTGAGCATAAAAGATAGAAAGAATTTTATTAAAAATTTCGAAAAGTTCGAGTACATGTGCGGATTTTTCGCGTTTTTGTGGGAGTATAGGAGTATACGCACCCAGTCCCCCCCCCCCTTTTTGGTGAGGGGGATAGCTGAACTCGCCGGGTTTCGACGAGCTGCCTACGTACCTCTTCCGAGGATCAAGCCATCTCGTAATTCTGAAAGTTGCCGCAGACGTTTTTACTCCCTGTGCGTCGCCGTTCCGATCGTGCTGGTCGGATCGGTGGTTTGTGCGGGGGTCGAGCTGTCTGCTTTTACGGCGGTGGACTCAGGGGCTTTCTTCGAGTCCTCGGGAATGTTGTGTGATTCCTTTGCTTGTTTCGGGTTGGCCGCAGGGGCGTTCCGATCTTTTCGCAGTTTGACCTCGGCTAGGTAACAGAGTCTCGATTGTTTCTGACTACCCCAGATGGCTGCGGTTCCAGTCGGAGTCGGAAACTTGATACCGAGGTGATACGTGGATGGTACTGCCTTCATGGAGTTGATCTAAGGGGTTCCCATGATGGCGTTGTAGATGGCCGGGTTGTCGGCTACTGCAAACTCGACGATCTTTGTAACTTCCTTTGCCATGACCGGGAGTTTAATTCTCCCGAGGGTCATGGTAGTGACGCCCGAAAACCCCGTCAAAGGTTTCGGCTCAGGGACGACTTCCACAAGTGGGATCTTCATCCTGTAGAGGGTGTCGCGGAAGATGACGTTGACCGTGCTTCCTGTATCGATGAGAATGCGGCCGACTTGAGATCCTGGATTACCAGGTCGATTACCAAAGGATCGCAGTGACGTTTGTCGATTCCGACGGTCTCCTGTTCCTCGAAAGCGATCGTGTGGTTAGGAACATCGCTGTGTGGGAACCAGTTGGAACTTGTCTCGGCTTTTCGCCCGTAGGCTTTTATCGACGAGACAGAGTCTTGGTAGAACTGTGATCCTCCAATGATCATGTTTCCCCTCTGGCGACTGCTGTTGTTCCCTTGGTCGTCCTGTCTTCTTCCGCGTTTTTCTCCCGATTGATTTTCGGTCGCGCGGTCCTCGGAGACAGTTTTGTTGGTCTTTGGGCGGTCGGAGTCCAGGAGCAAGTCCTTTATACTCTTGACCTTTGATAGTTCGCCGGTGAGGAGTTTTGCGGCGAGCCGGGCGCCGAGAACCTTGCAGTTCGCAGTGGAGTGACCTCTGGTTTCGTGGAACTCGTAGTAGGAATTATCCTTGTACTGGTTCCTGGTCCAGGTGTTTCTGGAGGTTCTGCCTTGCTCCGAGTTGATGGCGTAGTTATGCTCGCCTTGGGCGTCTTCCCCTTCGTGATGGACGTTTTTGTCGTTACGAGAGGTTTTCTTTTTCGAAGACGTTTTCTGTGGTCCGTGCTTCTGCGACAGAAGCTTCATCTCTTCTTCCAGGATGATGAAGTCCGTTGCCTTGTGGAGAGTATCCTGGATTGTCCGTGGCTTTTCCAGTAGTATCCACTTTCGGAACTTCGACTTGTACCAGAGAGTTTTCCTCAGGGCGTCGATTGCGACATTGTCGCTGATGCCCGTTACTCTGGCCATCACCAGTTTGAACCTTCGCATGAAGTCGCGGAGTGACTCGTCTTCCTTCTGAGCTAGACTCCATAGATCCATGTCGGACGTTTTTCTGTCCATGAACATGGAGTATTGTTTGAGAAACGCCGAGGCCAGTTGGCGGAAGCTTCCGATGGAGTTCCTTTTGAGCCGGGAGAACCACTCGAGCGCAGCACCTTTGAGGTGCTCGACGAAGAGAAGACAATGATCTGCGTCTCGTTCGCGCTCCGGGAGTTTGCACCTACCCATTGCGATCTGGAAAGACTGCAGGTGCGACTTAGGATCCGTCGTACCGTCATAGACCGGCATTTTGATCTTCCCTGGGTCTGAGATGCGTGTTTCCGTGATCCGAGCGGTGAATGGCGTTTTCCGTGCTTCCTCAAGAAGTCTATCGATCTCGGGGGCGGAACTGGTCGCCTGATGGATTTGCGATTTCACCGCTTTCACTTCGGCCACGGTCTTTTTGAGAGATTCGCGGAGATCATGGATCTCGCTATTGCTGCCGGTGTTCCTCCGAGCTTGTCGGTGCTGGTCGCGATAGATCCGAGTTTGATCTTCCGCGAGTTATTCCTGCTCCATCCAGTAGAGTTCTTCTTCCTCTTCTGTCATGGGCCTATCGAAGGATACCGTCTGCCGAGCGGACTGGCTTCGGGTTCTCCTGGGGTGGATGTCAGCGTCTTCATCGGAAGGATCCGATTGGTCGCTGATATCTAGATTGATGCGCTCGACGTCGCTTTCCTGGTTTCCCGTAGCCGGGAGTGGAAGGTTCTGCGAGGTCGTTTGCTGTCCTTTCGGAGCCGTTTCCTCGAGAGTGGGCTCTTTTGGGGCATCTTTTTCTCGTGCTTCGGGAGATCCGAAGTCGAGTCTTCTGCCGCGACGTGCCTTGGTGGATCCGCACGGCAGTTTTCTCCTCGCAGTTAAGGTGTCGACCTGTTTTGCGAGCGAGGTTATCAGCTTGTCCTGTTGTTCCGCCCGTGCCTGGGCGGAGGTAAACAGTTCCTTCATCTGCCTGAGCGCTTCAGTGTTTGCATCAGCAGTGACTGCGGACGCATCTCCAGCTGGAGTCTTCTCAGCGTTGGCGTCAACGGGTGTTCCGTCTAGCGCTGGCTGATCTTTGGTGACGTCGGTAGACATGATCGAGTGTGTGCAGTTGCGAGATAGATAGATCCGTAACCTCCCCTCCTTCTAGCGCCAAACTGTGGGAACCGAAATTCGCACCATCAATTTCCGATAAACATTTGTGGAGGAAAACCGAGTTAACCCGATCTTCCTTGAAGGTCCCGGATATCTGCTGGGCCGCACACGAAACAATCAATAGAGATAAAAGTTGCGAAAAAAGAAATCGTAAAAGTTGAGCGAAAGAGATCTTATTTCTGAATTCTCGTTTGAGCGTGTACAACAAGAAAAGAAATCGGCTGTAAGAGCTGTCGAGGAATCCGCTAGTCTGGTCGCCTAAGCGAAACTTTTTCACTAAAAACTCGCACTTCCAAAATGGTAAAATAGACAACAGGTTTTTCGTCATATTACGACGAAATCGTCACCCGAAAGTCCTCGAAAGGAAACTAAGTGACGATCAAAACCAAAAAATGGGCCGTCACTCGATAAAACTCACGGAAAGGCTCGTCCATTCCCGTCTGGCGCCAGCGGCAAGGGTCCTGGCGCCCATCCGTGCAATCGTCTCATGATCTCGGGCAACGGCAGCATCTTGGTCCCTTAAACCCATGTCCGGATCATCCGAGAACTACAATGATTCTTCCGCAAAGCCTTCACGATTGTTTAAAAGATTCATCTTTTAAACGTCTAAAGTTCGAAGGCTCATTGCTCAAAACCTTGAAAACGGAAAGTCTACGAATCCAAGTCCATCTCAATCCCGATACTCGAGGATTCTCGTTGGGTTAGAAACGATTATCTCGAAATCTACGGCTGAAGATCCTCCCAAACTCAGAGATTTCCCGCACGAACGACTAACGGGGGAAAGATCGAACAACGGAAAACCCACGGACGACAAGACGGCCTGGAACCGGCGGCACGCATCACGCGGGCCGGCCTGGCGCCGGCGGCACCCTGGCCTGGCGCCGGCGGCACCCTGGCCTGGCGCCGGCGGCACCCGTCCCGCGGGCCGGCCTGGCGCGGCGGCACCCGGCCTGGCGCCGGCGGGCACCACGGCCTGGCGCCGGGGCGGCACCCGGCTTGCGCCGGCGGCACGCGTCACGCGGGCCCGGCTGCGCCGGCGGCACCGGCCTGGCTCCGGCGGCACCCGTCACGCGGGCCCGGCCTGGCACCGCGGCACCCCGGCCTGGCGGCCGGCGGCAACCCGTCACGCGGGCCGGCCTGGCGCCAGCGGCACCCCGGCCTGGCGCCGGTCCACGGCCCTCGTCCTGGTCTCGGTCCTATCGCGCTCGGTCCGATCCCATTTTGGCTTGTTCGGATCAATCTTCGTGAGTTTGGTACGATCACGGTTGTTCTAAACACCAAACATATCGACTATACGAGGAATTGGGGTTCCTTCGGAAACACCGAAACCTTCAAAGACCGTTCTTTCGAAAAACTGTAAAAACGTCTAAACGGCCCAACGTGGCCAAAACGGCCCACTTACGATTTTCCGAAAAGGAAGGATAACTATGACGGTTTATCCTTATCCTTACATAAGAGATAAATGTCAAGTTTCCAGAAGATAAATGTCAAGTTTTTCGAAGATAAATGTCAAGTTTCCCGATAAACACGAAGATGGACGAAAATGGAAAAAGCCCGATTCAGCCCGCGAGAAGATAGACCGTCTTAAGAGGAGTATATAAGGAGAGCTTTGGGCGAGAAGCAAATCATCACCAAACTTCCAGAGCACTTAGCACTTAGAGCAAACTTAGGCATTATTTTCCGTTTTTACTAGCGAGTTGCGACTCAACTAGGTTAGAACTTAGGTTGCTAGACTAGCGAACTTGCCGACAGCTCTTGTAGCCAAGGCTCTTACCTGTTGTCCACGCTTAAACGCGGATTCGGAAATAAAATCTTTGGCTCTATTCTTTGTTCTTACAATTTTATTTTGTTTTAATATTTTCTTCGTCGTACTGATTGTGTCGTGTGCGGCCCAGCAGATATCCGGGACCTTCAGGGAAGGCTTGGTTCACTTGGCTTTCTTTCAAATCAACTTAATTTGACGGTGCGAGTTTCGGTTCCCACAAGGCTCACGGTGAAGACGTGAGGAAGGCTCACGGGAACAGAGGAGATTGCAAAGAAAATGTGTCAAGAAGGTGACAAAGAAAATTTGCAAAAGAAGAAGATGTGGTCTTGTAGATTCTTATCAAGAGGGAGATAAGGATCGCAAGTGAAGAACAAGGAGGATGGGAATCAAGTCCCTAAATGGAGTTGTGTATTTAATCAAAGGATTCAAGAGGTAGTGTTGAGATTGAACCTTTGATTAAATATTACAAAGGAAGAATGAAGAAGAAAAATAAAGAAGAGTAGCTTAGACAAAGTTACAAAGGAATGGAAGAAGAAGAAGAAGAAGAAGCTTGGAGCGCAAGCAACAGAAAAAAAAAGAAGAAGAAACAAAGCCAACTAATTACAAGAAATCCAGCGAGAAGTTCAGATGTGACTTTAGTCACAAAGAATCAAGTTTAGAAGGAAAAGAATTAGTTGGCTAAACTATCTAAGGAAGAGTGAAGTATTGAATAAAAGCTAGCTAAGAAGAGTTAGTGAGAGTTGTTGAGAGTTGTTTAAGTCTTAGTCTAGAGTCCAAGTTGTCAGGTCTAGTAAGTGGAGAAATCTACTATAAGTATGTATGTGTGTATAATATTGTAAGACATCCAATTCTAATAAGAAAAGAGTTGGAGAAAGACAAATGTAGACAATGAAAGTGTTCTCTCTTCTCTCTCTATAACACCAACAACAAACGTGAGTGAGAGAGTCAAGAGAGTGAGTATAAGCTTGTGTATGATAAAACACAAGTAAGAAACAGAGCGAGAGTGAGTGTAAAACAGAGAGAGAAAGTGAGGCTGGCCGTAAGAGTAGTTGAGAGAGGCCAAGCCAAAGAACAAGAGCAAAATGTCAACATGGTATCAGAGCTATGTTGTTCAAAATCACAACACCTCTTCTGTATGCCACAACAGCTAAAATAGGATTAAAGTTTTTTGGGTCTATATTTGAAATAATTGTAGTCTAAAATAGGATTTAGATATATAGTTTTTTGAATTATAATGTCTAGACTATTTACTTGTTATATAAAAGATCACTTATTCTATCCATTACATGTTTTTCCTGAGGGAACCACTTGAAGCAAAAACATAAAATGCATATACTTTATAAGCTGTTTATAAAACTTTTATAAAAAGAAAAATTAAAAATACTTACATCGCCACTCTTCTCCATTGCCATAATTTTTCTAGCATGAGGCGCTACAGTTGAAGTCCATCTTAACATTAAAGGATAGAATTTGCATAGAACAGTTACAGTATAAAACTTTATGCAAGTTTAATAAAAAATCATAAAAAAATATATCCGCCCTCAGAAATGGCGAGTTAAAATCTAGTGGTTTAATTTAATTGAAATAAAATATTTATCTTATAACCTATTTGTATTAAAAGTAATTTTTATGTTTAGAACTTTCTGATATCTATATACTATTAAAAAGAATCATTTAAAAAAAAATCTACGTATAAAAAGTTGTCGGACCTATCTATTACTATTTAATAATTTTTGGTCATTAATGATGTAATCATCTATTTGAATTTTGTATACAACACATATAAATGACCAGCGACATAAATCATATTTTATATT